>OX638135.1:18287517-18441229 GCA_951804985.1 Dryomyza anilis
TTTTTAGGTACCAGTAATAATGGGGAATTCCAAGGCGACATGCTTGGTGAAATAATTCCATCGTCTAACATCTTTGATAGTTGTCTATTAATCTCATTTCTATATGTATGAGGGAGTTTCTACTGTTTCTGATTTATTGGTGGCTGATTCCACTGTGTGGGTATTTCATGTTTTAATATCGGAGTGAATGTTAATTCATTCCCTTCCAAATGAAAAACGTCATGATAAGACAAGCAAATATTTTACAAAGATGCAACTTCTTCTTTATTCAATGATTCGTCGATCTTTACATTCCCTAATAATCTATCAATTCCATTTTTTATATTAACCGAGTTTATTGTATTTATTGTGGAACTCGCCTTTGTTGCCTCTTTACATTTGTCAAAATTTTAAAATTGTGGCTTGAAATTGCTATCAATGGTCACCTCCTTATCCGTGGCATTTAAAATTGATGCATATACTCTATTTCTTCTAACATTTGTTAAACTCTCTCCCAAATATACTCCTGGCTGAATTTCCTGTTTGTGTAACAAAACTATAGGAATTCTGGTTTTTAGTGGCAGTGATACTACTGTTGCGGAAATAATATAACTGATTTTCTCCGTTTTGAAAATATGAATGAAAATTTTATTTGAATAAAAAGTAAAATTGAAAATTAAAGTAAATGATTAATTGTGTTTTAAATTCGTTTTTTGAGCAAGTGATTTTGCGCAAAGTAGTCTCTAACATTCCCCCTCACGTGAATCAATCGGGGATTCACTATCCAAATTTAAGACCGCTAGCTTCGATACCGGCCTACGAACAATTCCATTGCTAGTTTTGATGTCAGCAAACCGAATTTGGCCATCTTTTGCAAGAAAAACTTTAATAATTCGTCCTTTCTTCCATTGACTTCGTGGTTAGCCTAAGTCATAAATTATGACAATATCGTCAATTTTTATTGGTATTTGTTTCTGAGTCCATTTTGGCCGATGCATCAATTGAGGTAAATATTCGATGATCCAACGTTTCCAGATTCTATCCTTCAAATTTTGTGCGATCATCCACTGTTTCCTAAGGCATATGTTAGTATCTGGAGAGTGCGGTGTCTGCGTTGAATTTGTACATCCAATTAAAAAATGGTTCGGAGTCAAGGGTTCGCTATCTTCCGATGATATTGGAATTTCTGTGAGTGGCCTTGAATTTATTATATTTTCAGCTTCAATTAGCACACTTCTCAAAGTTTCCACTCTTGGAGATTCTTCCCGTAGCGTCCTTGTAAGTAATCGTTTTATTATTCGTATTAGACGTTCCCAACAACCTCCAGAACTTGGATTTGTGGGACAATTAAACATCCATTCAATATTTCGTGTAGTTGATTCGTTGATAATTCGATCGAAATCCAATAAACGTTCACATTTCTTTAACTCCTTTTGAGCACCAACGAAATTTGTCGCATTATCACACCTTATTCTTATTGGCATCCCACGACGATTCACAAAATTTCGAAGACATATGATGAATGCATCTGTAGACAAATTGTCTGCTAACTCTAAATGCGCTGCTCTTACCGTCAAACAAGTGAAAATAACAGCCCATCGTTTTTCTCTGTGACGACCAATGGACACGTTAAATGGGCCAAAAAGATCTACACCCGAATACGTAAATGGGCGAACATATGGAGTAAAGCGATCCATCGGCAACTGGCCCATTTGCGGTGGTTGTGGTTCCACTTTGTTATTTCTACACACTACGCATTTGCGCGTAACAATTTTTAGAACTGATTTTGCACGTGGAACCCAGAATTTCTGTCGCATTTCGTTGATTGTCAGCGCACCATTTTGATGATGATTTGTTTCGTGAAAATGGCGCATGATAAGTTCTGAAACAATATGTTTTTGAGGCAGCAAAATCGGTCGTCTGGCACTTATTGGTAAGTAAATTGCTTCATCAAGGCGTCCTTGAATCCTTAAAAGTCCATCTTCATCGAGATACGGAGCAAGTGAATATAAACTGCTTTTCTTTGACAACGGTAACGAATTACGCAACTGACGCATTTCATCGACAAAGCATATATTTTGTACTCCTCTGCATATGCGTTTTTCGGCTTCCATGAGTTCGGCAACAGTTAATGTGTCTGGAAATTGAAATGTAGAAGTCTGTCCATGTAAACGGGCTTGTAATTTGCTTGTGAAGTGCAAAATCCAAGCCATTGTCCTCTTCAGCTTCATATATGAGGAAAATCTCTCAAACTCCAGTAAGTTTTCATTTGCTTGTGAACATAACAGAAGACGTGGCTTGATTTCTTCTTCAAGAGATTTAGATGGATCTTGTTCAAACACTTTTTTCGGCCAATCACATTGATTTTTTTTTAGAAAATCCGGTCCAGTCAGCCAGCAACTATTATAGCGAAATGATGGCGGACAATTTGTGCGAGTGGCGACTTCTGCTGTGTTTTGACATGTAGGTACCCAGCGCCATTGTGATTATTGTGAACTACTTAAAATTTCAGCTATTCGGTGACTCACGAATGACTTGAATTTTCGTTCCGTAGATTGAATCCAACGAAGAACTGTTTGCGAGTCCGACCAATATACAACAGACGAAATTTGTACTTCATGACCTTGGCGGATAATTTTACCAAGACGAGTACCTAAAACCGCTGCTTGAAGCTCCAATCTCGGTATTGACATTAGTTTTAGGGGTGCACAGCGAATTTTCCCTGATATGAATACAACATCAATACCAGTCTCGTGCTGAATGCGAAAATAACCAACAGCAGCAAATGCTTCTTGACTAGAGTCCACGAATATATGAAGTTGAATGTCGATTGAATTGTACAAACTTAATGAAAGGCAGCGTGGCAATCGAAAATCTTGTAGCTTTTTAAACTCTTTCCACCATGCTGACCATTTTTTATGTAGTTGGACTGGTATGGCGTCATCCCAAGCTATTTTATAATTCCATGTTTGTTGAACAAGAATTTTGGAATAGAGTAGAAAATCTGCTATAAGTCCAAATGGATCATAAACAGCCATGGTAATTCTGAGCAGCTCCCTTTTAGTTGGAACTCGTAAACCCTCCAAAACTTCTTGTGTGACGAAAAAAAATTTTAGTATGGAATTCAAACATATCGGTGAAAGTATTCCAATACATTCCCAAAATTTTCTCTGCTGACGCTTGTTTCTCCGTATTTATCGTAACACTGCACTCTGTTGACTTTACGTTCATGATTTTTTCGATAGTTGAGCAGTTGGAAACGAAACCACGTAACTCGAATCCCGCCTCTGCATGGATTTCAACGACTTGACGGCAAATGTCGACTGCTTCTTGTTCGTTGTTGAAACTGCACACAAAATCATCCACGTAATGTTTTTCAATGATGGCTGCAGCTGCACGTGGATATTTTATTTTAAACTCATCAGCATTTCTGTTTTTAATATACTCCGCACAGCAGGGCGAGCATATAGCACCAAATATCATGGATTCCATCGCGTAATGTTGAATCGGTTGAGTGGTGTCTCCATTTCTCCACAGAAACCTCTGCGCGCTTTGGTCTGCGGGTCGTATACGTACTTGCGAAAACATTTCACGTATATCTGCAGCGACTGCTACGGCTCCTTGGCGAAATTTGAACAATATATTAAGGAGTGGTTTAGCTTGCTCAGGTCCTTTCACCAATGTTGAATTTAGAGAGGTTCCAAACGAAGTCGCAGCAGCGTCAAATACAATACGTAACTTTCCTGGCTTATGTGGATTTACAACTCCGAAGTGCGGCAAGTACCAGACTGGATTTGTGGAATTTCGGATCTCTTCATTGCTAAGTTTTCGGGCATATCCTTTGTCAACATATTTAGCCATCTCCATAAGGTATTTTTCAGCAAAGTTAACATCTTGACCCATTTTCCTTTCTATGCCAATCAACCTTTTCTCAGCCATCTGCAAACTTGAAGGTAATTCTGGGGGATATTTGTTCCACAATAAACCCGTTTCAAATTGTCTTCCAATCCTCTTCGTTGTTTTTTCTAAAATTTCGAGTCCCTTTTGATCTTCATCTGACAACAAAACTTCCGCTTTCGGGTTTATTCCAAAATTATCCGTCTCAAAGTATTCGGTTACCAGCTGATTTAGTTCGCTTAATGCAGGATCGTCTCTTATATGCAACACCAGTGGACTTGACGATGCGTTTTCTTCTGTTGGTCCATACGCTACCCAAGCGAGTTTAGTCTGGACTGCAAGTGGATATTTGTTTCCGTCTTCTACGATGCTAGATGAGATGCCCAAATGAATATTATCCAAACCAAGCAAAATAACAGGCGAAATATTCATATAATCGTCCAAAGGCAAGTGTTTAAAATGTTCGAAGGATTCTTTTCTGAACGATTGCATTGGCAGATTTAGATGTCTTACTGTGCGAACATTATGAAGTCTGTATTTAGTTTTTGGCTCACCCTTGCCTTCTACTTCAAGGCTAACTTTCAAAGACATTTCCGTGACTAGATTTTGCCCATACCATTGTAGCGTTAGTGGCTGTAAATGTCCTTTAAGACCCAATTCACGCGCGACACCTTCTTCCAGAAGAGATATTGCAGAACCTTCATCGAACATTGCAAAAACTTGAAGACTTCCATTTGGGCCAAAAAGAGTAACAGGCAATATCTTAAAAAGTTGACTTGATTCCTTTGCAGGTGTTCTACAGTTTAGTAATGGTGTAGTGTTTGAACTGGATGGTGTTACATCTTCATGAAGTGCTTTGTTGTGGTAACGTCGACAACCATTAACCCCACAATACTTCTTGGATCGACAATTGGCAGTACTGTGACCCTTTCTAAGACATGCAAAACATAATCTGAGTTCCTTTACTTTTATCCAGCGTGCAGAAACAGTTAGCGTGTCTATAAATGTATTGCAACTGGTGATGAAATGGTTTCCTTGGCAGAATAAACATTTGGAGGTTGCCTTGTTGGAACTTTCATCGATTAACATCAACTGACGAGGCGGATGGTGGCTATTGTTGCGAGAAGTAGATGAATGTATGTTCGGCATGAGGTTCACAACTTTAGCCAACTCGCTTAACCAAACTGAAAAATCCGTGATAGTTGGAAATGGTTTGATTGTGACAGCTGTCTTCGCCCAATCGAATTGTTTTTCCAAAGGCAATTTTGAAACTAATTCTTCCAGAAGTGATGTATTATTAAGATGTTGTGCACAATTTGCGGAAGTTAGAAATGCTACCACGTTTCTTACTTTAGTTGTGAATGGAATAATCTGATCCAGCTTATGTTGGCTAATTGGTGGAAATTGTTGTACCTTGCTGAGCTGACACCGTACCAATTGATCTGGTCTTCCAAATCTGAACTCCAACTCTTCCAAAACTGTAGGTACATCATTTGGGTATATAAGCATGTATGCGACTGCTTCCTTGGCAGGACCAGCAAGGCATTTGTGTAAGCGCATGAGGTTCTGTCGATGACTATACTTGAAAACATCGGTACTGTCCTTAAAGTTCACGAAAAACAAAGGCCAATCTTCTTCGTTGCCTGAAAAAGTTGGCAAATCATACAACTTTTTTGACCAGCTTTCCGTATGTGATGATGCATCGCTTTGTAGTGGCGTATCGATGCGGTATGTTATATCATTGCATTGCATCAACGTCTCATTCCTCGTTGTATTTCGGCATTGGGGCACTGTGGATCCGATGAAATCTGCCTATCCATTTGCATTCGTAAAAGTTCGATGTCTTTGCGACTTTCGGTAACCGTTTTTGTCAGGGCAGTCATTCCAGATAGTAAAGCAGCCAACTGATCTGCAACTTCCATTGGTAGAGTGGGCTGGGTTTCATGCGACGTATGAAATTCATCCTCTTCACTTTCGCTACGTTGTACAGAAGGATGGCTCCTTGATCTAGCATTGCTTCTTAAATTATATTCCTTCGGCATAGTGCACGTCGAGTCGAGTGCGTTCAACAAAATGACGATATGTATGTGCGTGTAGGCAAACGCTTTTCAAAAGTTCACTCCCTAAATCCGGGCAGGACTCGTGAAAATGAGCACGGGCAAATGTGAATGAAGTGTAGGCGGCAAAGATTCACAAAAATTCACAATCAATATTGCACATGAATTTAAAAACTTATGTTGCGGAAATAAAATAACTGATTTTCTCCGTTTTGAAAATATGAATGAAAATTTTATTTGAATAAAAAGTAAAATTGAAAATTAAAGTAAATGATTAATTGTGTTTTAAATTCGTTTTTTGAGCAAGTGATTTTGCGCAAAGAAGTCTCTAACAACTGGGCTGTACCCCGATTAAAAGTAATTTTTTCTAAAAAAAGTAATCTTTCTATGCAATGATTTTAATGGAATTTTAGCAATGTGATTTTTGTCTTCATCAAAAAATGTATTTTTTTTATTTAACGTATTTATTATAGATCTGTTCCAGAGATTGTTACGCCCGACTATTTCATCTGCTGGTACCCCTTGTTCAAGTGACACAACGTGTAGCGTTAAACTCAGGTTTTCTATGTTTGTGTGCTGAATCTTAGTGGAGCCTAAGGTTCTAACGCATCCACCAAAAGCACCACTCAGATGTTTCTGAATATTTTTATAAAAATTCGGTAAATATGCCATCCTATTTTCTTTAATCAGGCTGGCCTCAGCTCCAGAATCCACTAACAGAGTAAGTTTTCCATTCTTTACTGCCTTGCAAGGTACTTCAATGAACACATCACTCGTATCGGATATCTTGAAACACTCTCCATGCCGGTTAAATATTTTACGAATTATGAAGCTAATTTCATTTTCCTTGACATAAATCTATTCTTAAAATAATTAATAATTGGATACTGATGATAAAACGCACATAGCGCTAATAAAAGAAATATTGAAATTACTTCATTGCAAATTACACTCGCCCCTGTACGGAATGTATCTACAGTCTTGTCAGACGTTTGATCTACAATTCCCAAATTTTCAGGGCACTTATCTACAACTTTCTTTTTATTCGATTTACTTTTGATTTTATTATTCTTGATTTTAATATTTTTGACTTCCGATTTAATTGGTTTTACTTTCTTTACTTTTTTTTATTTTTAATTTCCTTAATTCCTATATTCTGTTCATTTTTCGCGTCAAGTCGTGTTTTATTATCATTTAGTTCATTATATGTTTTTGTTGAAAGATTTCCATCTTCATTAATATGTATCTTCACTTTTTGTTCTTTATTTTCTGCGTTAATAATATTAGCTGTTTTATTTTGTCGTAGTGTTATACTACAAACTTCAACAACTTCCGGCCTAACTAAATTAACTGTAGCTGATTCAATATTTTCTGCCGCATAACAATTAGTTATTATAGGCCCTTTTCTTTTATACCATGAGCATTTCATATTACTTTCATTATTTTTCGTTTGATTATTATTATCACGTTGGTGTGTATAATTTGATGTTGCATTTTTCCTATTCCAACAATCATCCACATGTCCTGATTTCGTACAAAAGGAACATATTGGAAATTTTCTCCTTATTTCGTTATTAATTATTTGTCCAAATTCACCTGCTAAAGTTTTGCTTTGCTCATTTTTTACGTACAAACGTAATCTCGATATGTTTGAACATCTCCTTCCGTCATATTCACACAATTGATTATTTATTACTGTGGCGAACCGATCTACCGTCGGCGCTTTCAACGTTCGCCGCAAATAATTCACTCGCAACGTCGCGACAAATAATATAAACAATTAATTAACATACATTCAACAATCAACACAATCACAACAACAGGAAGGAAAATCTACAGAAGGAGAATCCACAAAACCAACATCTCCCAACAAAACATTTATAACAAAGCACTGGAAAATAAGGTAAAAATCTTTGATTTTTATTATATTGTAATTGCCAAATCCATCGCGACCCATCGACCCATTATATTGAAATTTACGTATTTCAAATCGTGTTTTCCAATTGCCATTATTTCGTTTGCCAGCCGAACATTTGGTCACTTCGAGCCTTTATTAAAAGAACTACGAACTAGTTTTGGTAAGGATTTACCCGACCCGCTGAATCAATAAAAATGTTGGCGTTAATTTTAATTTAATTAAAATCGACCCCACCCGTAATAAAAGTGAAAATAATAACAAATTAAAATAATTGTGAAACTACAGTGAAATTGTTTTTGCAAAAAATCGTATTTTTTTGCAAACCGACCCGATCCGAACAAAAAGATCGTGTGTAAAATATAATTTAACAAAATCAATTGATTTTATTTATTTTCACATTTTTAAATTTATTACAATATATTTTATTTAACAATCGCCAAACATTTTTGTTTCATTTGTTTCAGCTATCTACTCGCCGATGCACTCGTTTGTTTATTTGTTTTATTTTCTCATAAAACAAATAAACAGAAACACTAATACACTCACAGCAAAGAGCGCTGATGTTAAGTGTACATAGGGTTGCCATGCTGTGTACCAAAAAAGTGTTTTCGTGGGATTTTATAAAATACCCGTTGGAACCAAAGAATTATCCTATAAATTTTTGAAAATTGCCTTTTGAGCAATATTTAAACAGTCGAAAAAAATTATTTTAATTGATATTTAACAATTTTTTATTGAAAAACTATTATAAAAAATTGCCCGACTCGTTTTTTTATCAAACATATTTTTTAAAGCTTAACCAATAATAATAATAGTTTGGCGCTACAGTCCTATAAGAACTTAGGCCGAGTTATCTCACCATTAAAGTGGTGGGACTTACAGTTTAATGCCGAATCCGAACGGTGGGTGAGATCTTTTTCATAATCAATGTTTTACTCTCGTAGGCTTGCCATTTACTGCCTACTAGCGCGGTATAGACAAATATTTCAATGAAAATATGTTGTTAGCCCCAGTCTAGGCTTGAACCGGGGACCTTTCGGCTCGCAGTCCAATGCACTAACAACTGAGCTACCGCGGCTTAACCCATAGCGATCCTAAATAGTTATATTGATTTTTTAAATAAAGTTTAAGATTTTTTTTTAAAAAATTAATTCTTTTATCGAATTTTTATAAAAAATATTTTTGATTTTTAACACATTGCGACCCAAAAAACTTAACTGCGCTATAAAATTATATTTTCGACCCAGTTTACCACTAAATAATTTTTTAAAGTTAACCTAATAACATTTTCAAATTTTGTTGAAATTTTATCTAAAAAAAAACGAAGTTTTGAAATACGTTTCGTTGATAATAATAATTGCTGTTAACTCATACACACACAAAAATAATTTTATTTATTTAAATAAAAAAATTTAAATAAGTAGGACCCGTGAAAATCCAAAATATGTTTTGAAGATTAATCACATTGACCCCCGCACTAAATTTATTTATAATTTTTTGTGAATTTTTTAAGATTTATTTTCTGAAAAAGTATTGCGAATATTTTTTAAATGAATTGAATTTTTTGAGAACTTCTCAAGTATTGCGACCCGTTATTAATTTAAAAAACAGTTTTTAAATTAATTTTATTATTTGTATTGTCAACAACGCCAGATTAAGCAGATTAAGCAATTCCATCCCAATCAAAAGACCCGGGGCGAAGCAAGAGACATTGTTAAAAATGGTCCTCTTACAAATGGTTTTATAATGGCATGGAGTTATCTCGTTGAACAACACGAGAATAAAATAATGCAAGTAAATGCTCAACTGAAGACCCTATTGATTTTGCCACCAGTTACGTCTGAGTCCGGAAGCTCTATTAAAAAGTTCCAAAGGACAATCAACAACTGTGTGACGACCCTACAAATGTTGGATATAGACACAGATAACTGCAGTCCAATTATAGTTTATCTGTGTTCGACCCGCGTCCCGAAAAATACGCTAGAGTTATTTGAAATATCTCTAGCAGATAGTTCGAAAATTCCTGAATGGAGAATGGAAAATTCTTCTTGGAACAGCAATGCTCAACATTGAACATGAAGGCGAAATGTTCCTGGCGCGCGCTCTAATCGAACCTGGAACAGATGCGACTTTCATCACGGAGCAGTTGAGGAAGCGGATAGGACTTCCGACTAACGCAGTAGGCGCTCAGGTAACAGGACTCAACCAATCGGTTGCAGCCACCCCTTCCAAATCGTGTCCATTGACATTGCGTTCACCGATCAACCCGAATTTCAGAGTCAAAACGCAAGCACTTGTACTTAAGACTTGACAACATATCAAATCGACCCAACCCTCTATGAAAATTTTAAATGGTATAGGCCAGTTTTATAAACTCTGATCCGTGGATACGTGGAAATTATACATAACGGTGTTCAGCACAACATTGTAGAATCTTTGTTGGCGCAAGAAACTGAATTCGGCTGGATACTTTCTAGGCCAATTCCTGAGTCAAGACCCAACAATATTGTTACATATTTTAATAAAGTGACCCTCGATACTTTATTGACTCGTTTCTGGGAAATTGAAGAAGTACCCAAATCCACGACCCTCTCAAATTCAGATATGAATTGTGAAAACAATTTCATACAGTCATTACGCCGAGAACCCTCAGGCCGTTATTTAGTGACCCTGCCATTTAAAGACCCAACTTGCATTGGTCTTGGACTATCAAGACAAATTAATATGGCGCAATGGACCCCCTCAAAAGCCCCCTATTAAAGCAAAACAATTTGCGAATATTGGCAACTTGGTCATATGAGAAAAGTAACTCATTCGCTAGCTAAAACTTGCAGACCCACCCACTACTATTTGCCACATCAGGCAGCCATAATACTTGATCGTGTCACAACAAAGCTGCGTGTTATATTTAATGCATCTAGCCATACTGCCAACGGCAACAGCCTAAATGATGTGTTGCATTCTGGACCTGTTTTGCAACAAGATTTAGTTTTGCAAATTATTAAATGGCGACTTTTCAAATTTGTCTTAAATGCATACATTTAAAAAAATGTATCGTCAAATTCAAACTGTGCCCCTTACCTTGCCATTCGGACCCTACAGCCATTAGCGCAAGACGTACACGAAACCCACCCACATGCTTCGTATATTCTACGAAACTGCATGAACGTAGATGATGTTCTAACAGACATTCATGAGATTGAAAGTGCTATTAATGCACGAGATCGCTTCTTTAAAATCAGCAGGATTTTTGTTGCGCGAGTGGGAACGCACCCGAAGCCACAAGAACACTTGGTGTTAACAGATTTACTCAATTCATCTGAGCAATGTCAATGCGAAGACCCTAGGCATTCAATGCAGTGCTAAAAAAATATATTTTCTTGTTTCAAATTCCACTCATCGAACTAAAAAAATGCATACACAAATCGCAAAGTTTTGTCTTCTATTGCGAATCTCTTTGATTCTGCTGGTTGGTAAGCGCCAATTATAGTGGCCGCCGAAATAATTATGCAGCAGGTATGGCTCGACAAGACTGAGTGAGATGGTATTCTAAACCCTCTGACCCAAAGTAGATGTCAATCGTTTATCGATGGTTATCCAACGAAAAACAGAATTGAGATTCCCAGATGGACTCATATCGAACCCGACATTTCCGTTGAATTTCCCGAATTTTGCGACGCCTCCGAAAAGGCCTGTGCTGCACTCTCCATGCTCACATACAAGATGCCAACATACATGATGCTGTAGTCACGACCCTTCTGGCAGCGAAGACGCGTGTAGCACCCGTCAAAACAGTTTTACTACTACGACTCGAACTATACGGTGCTGTTTTGCTCGCAAATATAGACATGACCCAGTACAACACGTACTTCTGGACAGACTCAACTATTGTCTTAGCCTGACTTAATAAACCGCCCTGCACTTGGACCACTTATGTAGCCTACCGCATTTTGACCATCACAGATAGCGTTGGTGTTAAAAATTGGCAACATGTCGATTCACACGAAAACCTGGCATATGTAGCAAGCCGCGGTTGCTCTGCGCTAGAACTAGCAGAACATGAACTGTGGTGGAACGGTCCAAGTTGGCTAAGATGCGTAAGACTCGATCGATACGACCCTTGATTTTAAACCAATCAATCATTTGCGATCACGACCCAAGAGGATGTGTTGAAATAATTTTTCCACACTTCCAAAAGCATTAAGTGTCATAGCATACGTTCTAAGATTCGTGAGAAATTCTTTACCATCTCGTCGTACTTAAATGACGCACTCAACTATTGAAATAGTACCCGAGGAAATTAAGATGGTAAAAGAAAGACTCATAGTATGAGTCAGAAAATGTGTTTTTCTGTTGAATATATCGCTTTGATGAATTAAACCCAAATTTCGTTTAAACCCAATTACAGACAGTAAAGGTCTATTAAGAGCACGTGGTAGATTAGCAAAGTCACCGAAGTAGTATGTTTGCGCCGGTTCTGGAGCCATGAGGAGCATTTTTTAACAGAGGTGTTGTTATTGTTTTCAATATGGATCATTTTTTAACAGAGGTCTTGTTAGTGTATTTCAGTTCGGATAATTTTTTAACAGAGGTGTTGTTATTGTTTTCAATAGGGATCATTTTGTAACAGAATAGTTGTTAGTATAATTTCAGGTGTATTATATGTATACTATATACATTATAATGGCATGGAGCAATTGGGATGACATTTTAACATATGTTGTTAATGTTGATACATACATATATATTATATGTATGTTATGAAGGCATGCAGCCGTAAAGAGTAAATTTCCAACTCATATTGTTGTTGGGATAATTATTTCGGAGTAAGCATTTTTATTTGTTGTTGTATATGTTATAGAAGCAATTAAAATTTCAGTTTTATGCTTGATGATTTATTTTGCATGATCATCAAGAGAGTTGAGGAACAAAGGGTTCAATTTAAAACTTTGTTGAGGAACGAAGATTGTAATTTAAAACATGGCTATATGAATGAATGTTGTTATTAGACATATATTTTTTGGTGGGTAATTTTTTTGTTGTAAACAGGTAAATGCACTTCTGCATTAATGCATTGACACATATTTAATTCAAGGTGAATTTTACTATAATGGATATTGTAGTATATTTTTATTTTACAAAGTCATGGTCATTTAATTCGTTTAATTTGCTTATATGAATGAATGGGCCATAAGACTATTTGCTTATACGAATGAATGGGCCATAAAACTCCATTGGGATCATTTTTATTTAAATTTGCATGGAGCAATAATGCTCCATTGGGATCAATTTTCAAACAACATACTATAAGTTTTAATGATTGAACATGTTAAAACATGTTTAATTTTATTTAGTTTTTTCTTGAGTCAAATTTTATATACTCTCTTTAAAATTTTAATTGAGTATATTTATACTAATGGAATTATTTTTTAACTCATTTTAAAGAGATATCCATTATATATAAATGGATCGAAATTTGAATTAAAGTTATTTATCGTCTACATTACAATTTGATAGGAAAAAATACTATTATGGAAGTTATAAAAGTAAAAAAGTTTTTAAAAGGATTTAATATTTTATTTGACTATCATAAAAAACAGTTTATTAAGTTTATCCCTTATTGTATGCATTACCAGTATATGGAAAAAATATTAACTATTCACGGAGTACATTATAAGAGCTGTCCATGGGCCACAGATGACTTAACGGAGGGACCAGATACATGTGGTTGTTATTATTATGACAAGGAATGCAAAGATATTGATAAGCTAATAAAATAATATTATAGAATAAAATATACAAAATAATTGTTTATTATTAATAATGTTTTTATAATACTATTGATATGCATAATGATTTCCCATTTTGTCCAGAAAGTAAAGTATCACCTGCTTCTTCTAAATCTAAAGTACTGAAATTAATTGCAGATTTAACTCATAAGACTCAATATAAATTCCATTACATAATGCTTCAAGAATGTCTGAAACAGGGCCTAATTTTATTAAAAGTTCACAGAGTATTAGAGTTTCAACAAAGCTGTTGGCTTAAAAAATATATCGATCTGAATACTGTTATGAGATCAAAAGCTAAAAATGAATTTGAAAAAATTTGTATAACTTATGAATAACGCAGTATATGGGAAGACTATGGAAAATGTTGAAAAAAGAAAGAATGTCAAAATTTCATGTAACTGGGAGAATTTATGAAAAGTAAAAGGAGCAAGAGCTTTAATAGCAAGTCCAGCTTTTCATAGCAAAACCATTATAGATGAAAATATGGTGATAATTGAATCCAAACAGCTCAGAGTAAAGCTAAATAAACCAATATATACAGGGTTTTGTGTATTAGATCTATCAAAATTAAAAATGTATGATTTTTATTATAACTACTTAAAAAACAAATTTAATTCAAATATTCGTTTAGTATATACGGATACAGACTCGCTTGAAATTGAAGTTAATAACATTGATTTCTATAAAGACATTTATGAAGATGTTCAAAAAACTGATCCATCAAATTATATTTTTGACACTTCTAGTTATGAGTATCCTAATATATTTGGTTATAATCAAAATAATTGTAAAGTAGTGGGTTTGATGAAAGACGAAAATAATGGTAAAATAATGAAAGAAATAGTATGTCTTAAACCTAAGACATACTTTTTTACTATTGAAGATGGTACACCAATATCAAAAGCAAAAGGTGTTAAAAAATCAGTTAGTAAAACATTTACTATTCATGATTATAAAACATGTCTTTACAATAAAAAAGTTATAATGAGAGAAATGTATATAATTAGATCTAAAGCCCATATTTTATATACACAATGTGTAAATAAATTAGCACTTAATTTTATAGATGACATGCGGTATATACTAGATGATGGTATAAACACACTTGCTTGGGGGCATTATAAAATTAATTATATTAAAGCTTTAAATACTGATTTAGATATTTTTATGAATATAGATATTTAGAAAATGAATATGTAAACATATTAAATATAATGAATAATGTTATATACATGTATAATGTTTTAAATTAAATAAACAATAAAATAAAAATTCAATTTAATATATGTAAAAAAAAAATGCTTTTTTATTTAATATTATACCAATTAACATCATCATAATCATTTTGTAATGTTTTATTTCTTTGACGAGTAAGGCGAGGTGAGTATTGATATGGTAACATAGTTTGCTTAGTTTTCGGTGTAATTTTACTTCCACCACTTGACAAAATTCGTACTTTAGGTGATCCATGATTTGAAAAGTTTTTCAAACGTTTAGCTGCATAACTTGCAGAGGTATGATTTATTTTATTAATTGTTGTATCCACATCCATAGAATTTTCTTCATGTTCGTTAATATTGCTAAATATATGTTCATCAGCATTGAAGTCAGCCTGTGAAGCAAAATCTCTTTTTCCAATATCTTTTGTTTGGGTTTCATTATCGTTTTTAAATATCCATTTTGTTTGAGTATCCTTATCCCTTAATGATTTATATGACTTCACCGATTTATTCTCTTTCTTCATATTTATTTCTTGTTTGGAAATCAAATATTTTGCTAGTTCTTGTTTTATTTCATACTATTTATTTATATCTTTAAGTGTATGAGAGGCATATATCGGAAGAAGTTTTCGTTTTAAAAAATTTATTGATATATCTTTAGAATAGCGTTCATTTGTAGAAGGGTTTAATAACACAAGCTTGGATAAAATATTAGACATTATCTAAATTTTCCTATAACACCGCTTAAAACAGATGAAATCAAAATTGGAATAAATCCTCCTCGTTGGATTAGATGTTTTCTCTTTGATCGAAAAACAGTTTTTGAACAGCAAAGTTTTCTAATGACATTTTTATATGATTTTAACTTTACTAGATCGTTTTTCTTTACATTATGATTTTTATGTAAAATATTAAATGCAATTTCATTAATAGCTTTTATAAGATTATCATCAGCATTTTTTAATAATTTTTTTTTTTTTTTTAAATGAGTCTTACATTAAATCATCTTAAATAATTAGTATAGATTCATTGACGGAATTCTCAAAGTCATCTGGAATACCTTCAATAAAATTTACATTATCAATTTTTGGTAATGAGTTTTTTTCGGCATAACACCAAATTACTTTCGTAATAGGATAACTAATTAAATGTTTATTGTTAATAAGATTTATAATAAATGTCGATTTGCCACAACCTGATGGACCACAAACTAACATTGTAAATGGATACACAAATTGATGAAACATTGTTCTCTATGCTATGACTAACTTCAAATAAAAACCAGTTGGGAAGGTTAGATCACATGGGAAATTTTAAAGTAGGTGTAATTATGATAGTTAGGATTCACAAAATTACAGTCGGTCTAAGCCGACTATAAATACCCTACACATATGTGTGGTTACCATTCAAAGTGATATATAGGTCACCAGGAAATACGAATCCTGAAAATAACTACAAACATTCAATCGCTGAAGAATTTCCATTCATTTGATACCCATATTTACAAATGGGTAGGTGTACCGGAAAACATTATTATCATGTATTTGAGCATGCTATCAATATATATTTGACCAAAAAAGTTAACCTAAGCACGTATACATAAAAATTGATCTTTATATGTACATTTTATATGAGGTATTTGAACATAAGTGGTCGGATCATAGGTCACAATGGACCGATCTCGCCAATTTTTTCGCACATACAGCGTAGGTATATTAGTAATCTAAGTTATAAGTTTCATTTATCTAGCTCTTGAATTTTAAAAGTAGTAGGGATTTCAACAGACAGACGGACAGACACACAGACAGACAGACGGACAAACAGACAGACGGACAGACAGACGGACAGATCGACATCGCTAAATCGACTCAGAAGGTCATGCTGATCAAGAATATATATACTTTTCCATACCGGAGATGCTTCCTTCTGGGTGTTACAAACGGCGTACCAAACTGAATATACCCTTTCACTCTTAGTGTAGGGTATAATAATTGTTGGAAGCATGTGTTTTTTTATATAAATATAAATTTTTAAAAATCAATCATTTCCATTATTGGCTGAACTCACTATGAGTAAAGAAGTTCTGGTAAATGAATTGCACCGACAAGCAAGAAGAAATTTTAAACGGCGTAGGTTTATACAAAAGGGTATTTCAGATACTTGGCAACTTGATCTTGTAGAAATGATACCTTTTGCAAAGATTAATAAAGGATATAAATATTTACTAACTGTTATAGATGTTTTTTCTAAATACGCATATGCAATTCCTGTTAAAACCAAAAGTGGAATCGATGTAACCTTAGCTATGCAAAATATTCTGGAAAAAAATAAGAATAAAATTCCAAATAATATTCAATCTGATCAGGGTAAAGAATTTTTCAATTCACATTTTAAAAAATTAATGAATCGATTTGAAATAAACCATTATCATACATTTTCCAATATGAAGGCTTCTATAATTGAAAGGTTTAATAGAACTTTTAAAAATTTAATGTGGAAAGACTTTAGTCTTCAAGGTACTTATAAATGGTTAGAATTGATTACAAAAAATATAAATATATATAATAATAAATATCATCGTAGTATTAAAATGTCTCCAAAAATGTCAATAAATCTAATCAACAAATTCTTTTAAATACAGTTTACAATCATAATAAAACATTTAAGATGAGCAAATTAAAAATTGGAGATGATGTTCGAATTAGTAAATATAAAGGCACTTTCTATAAAGCATATGAATCCAATTGGTCCAATGAGGTATTCAAAATAAATAAAATAAAGATCACAAATCCAATTACATATCAATTAATTGATTATCAAGGAGAATTAATAAAAGGAGGATTTTATGAAGAAGAATTACTTAAAACAGAAACATCAAATACTTATCTAGTTGAAAAGGTTATAAAAAGAAAAAAGGATATGGTATATGTCAAATGGTTCGGTTTTGGAAGTGAACATAATTCATGGATCAATAAAAACGATTTATTAACTAAGTAAACTATATTTAATTTTTTATAATTATGTTGTTCAAATATTTATATAAATAAAGTGATTTTTAATAACAAACTAGCATTCTTATTAAAACATTTGAAAATAAAAGATGGGTGATTCCAGTTTTTATGTTACTTTATTAAGTAATAATTCCGCAAATATCTATGAAAATACTAAATTTACATTTACAAATTTATTAAAACAATCTTTGATTTTAAATGAAAACTGGGTTGTAGGTTTAACAGAAATTTCATTTCAAATTGTTAATAACCCATCTACATTTGAAAAATCTCGAAATTTGAATAAAAGGGATATTTTGAAATCAACTTTAAAGTTAAATAAAAGTAATATCAAAAATGTAAATAGTGATCTAAAAGTAGATAAAAAAATAAATACTATCCCTATCACATATTTAAATTTCATGGACAAAATAAATCAAGCTATCACGAATAGAGAAGAAAAACCACAAATTGCAAAAAATCAACTCATTGTCAATTCTAATCCTGAGACAGTTGTAATAAAAAAAAATAAAGATGAGTTGAATATCGATAACAAAAAAGATAAAAGTTTAAAATTAATAACTGAAAAATTAGACATTCAAGATAGTATAAATGAAAACCCTGAGTTGGTGGGCGTAAAAAGCAGTATTAATAGACACTTTGTATCGGAGAATATAATACTTAAAATGTTAGATGTTATATCGAATTCTTATGAAAAATTTAATTCACATACAAGTTATAAATTAAGATCTAGCAAGCTATACAACCTAGTGTTTGTGTACACAGACATTATTAAACCCAGATATGTAGGCGATCAAAAAATAAAATGTTTAAAAATATTTCCATGTTTAAATGAAATAAATTATATTCACTTTAAAAATATTGAATATTATCCATTGGAATCTTCAAATATAAATAATATTTCTATAATGATACGAGATGATGAAGGAAAGAAAATAAATATTATATCGAATGAATCCCCCGTTTATTGCACGTTACATTTTCGTAATATAAAAGAAGCTTCATAAGTTGTACTGATATCATTTATATGTAAACCATGGACAAGATTTATTCTGAGTACTATCTTAATCAATCCGGATCAAATTTGGATAATATAGGAGATATATACCATTCTCCTAGAATTGTTTAATATGGTCGTGGAATTGATTCATTTTTTTCGGCCTTGTATACACATCTAAAACCTCTAATGAAAACTGGATTAAATGCTTTAAAAAACCATTCACTCGAAATTGGAAAATCAGTTTTGGAAGAGTTAGGTACTAAACCCATAAAAACTATATTAACTGAACATGGTAAAAAGGATGTTCGAAATTTAAAAGAAAAAGTTATTAGCAAAATTAGAAATATACAAGATGGGAATGGAAAACGTATAAAATTCAAACGACTAAAGAAATGATGCCAGGATTTATTGAATGTATGAAAAGTGAATTAGATCTTTTTGAGTCACCACCTGTACAAACTAGCATAATTAAAACAGAGGAGGTATCATATAGTCCAATAGCAACAATTGACAACTCTACTACAATAGAATTTCTTTCACTCGGAAATGGTGAAACATATCGTGATCTAAGTAGTGTTTATTTACGATTAATTGTAGAAATTAATGGAAGTGGAGGAGTCATAAACAATTTACTTCATTCTTTATTTCGGAGCTGTAGTGTTCATTTAAATAATAGAAATGTATCGCAATCTGATAATAATTATCACTATAGATCTTATATTGAAACCTTATTAAACTATGGAAATGATGCTGGTCATTAGATATAAAAAAAAAATAATTCAATAGTTGAGAATGAAAATCCAGGTTTAGCTAGACGAAAGAAAACATTTAAAAATGGAGAACGAGTTGAATTGATTGGAAAACTTCATGCAGATATATTTAATCAATCTAAATATCTTCTTAATAATGTAGATCTTAAAGTAACCCTTAATATGGAGAAACCTTCTTTTTATATACTAGAAGATTCCAAATCTGGAGAGTCATCTATTAAAATTCATGAAGCTAACTTATACATTAATCATCTTACCATTAATAGTAATATTTTAATGGCACATCATAATGTTTTACAAAGTAGAAATGCTATTTATCCATATAAAAAAGTTGAAATCAAGACATTCACCATTCACCCCGGCAATCATTCTCTACTGTTAGATAATGTTATAATTGGACAACTTCCAAATTTCTTAATATTTGGTATGGTAACTAATAAAGCATATACTGGTGATCGTTCGGAAAATCCGTATAACTTTCGCCATTTCAATTTACAAAGATTTAATTTAGTTGTAAATGGAGTACAAGTACCAGCACAGCCCATTGAATTTGATTATAAACATGGACGTATGAGTACAAGGGGATATCAAACATTATTTAAAGGTACTGGCATACATTACTTTGATAAGGGACATCAAATAACTAAAGAATTATTTGATAACGGATATTTCTTACTTGCATTTGATTTAACACCAGATCATAACAATAACTCACATTGTGGAAACTTAATAAATCAAGGTACAATACGAATTGAAGGTCGTTTCAGTGAAGCACTTTCTGAAGCAATTACGTGTTTAGCATATTGTGAGTTTGATAGTGTTTTGGAAATTGATAAAAATCGTACTGTATTACAATCATTATGAATACAAGTAATATAGAAAATATTTTATGTAAAAATTTAGTAACTAAGAAAAGTTTTAAAGGAGTTTTTGCATCAAATCAGCTACCTACCCTAAACCAGGATCACATTGGATTGTAATATATTTTCCTCAAAATGGGCCGGCTGAATATTTTTGCTCTGCAGGGAGTTCACCTATTAAACCATTTATAAATTTTATTCAAACCAATGCATCCATATTTATTAAAAGCAATTTCCGATTACAAAGTGAAATTTCAATGTTATGCGGTGTTTATTGCTGTATATTTATACATTTAAGAAGTAAAAATATTTCTTTTAATAAGTTCTTTAATTATTTTGATATATATAATTTATATATTAATGATATTTTAGCTGTACATTATTTTAAAAGTATTTGTTTTTTATGATCGTCAAATAATATATTGTTACGAAAAGAGGTAATTTGCTCCACTGTGCAAGCAATCAACAATAATAAATGAGACGCAAGACAATTCAGCGCACTAAGCAATGTGTTAGAAAGAGACGGAAGATCATTCAGCGCACTGAGTCAGTGTGCGAGAAAGAGATGGAAGATCAGCGCATTAAAACACATGAGTGCGAATGAGATGCCAATAGCATGCGTCATTCACGAAACGAGTAGAAGGTTCTCGAAACAAGTCGAAGCTTGTCGAAACGTGTCGAACTGATGCATGCAGTATATAAGGCCGCGCATCTGAGGCACTGTACTTCAGTTGTGATTTGATAGTGAACTAGTGCGTCTCGTGAGTGAACATTGTAAAGCTAAATTGTAGAAATTCAACAGTTGGTATAAGTGACTATTCTTTAAGTTGTTATTTAATTAAATAAAGTTAATTAATACTAGTTGAAATAATACTAGTTAAAACCAAATTTAAGTGTGTTTTTATTTTGTACACAATCCAGCGATACGAACTCGTAGAACAGATTTCCGTAGACTGAATTTTCGTAACATTGGTGTCAGAAGTGGGATTGTGATACAAAATGGTTTAATTCGAACAACATAAAGTCGACCAGCTAAAGAAGGAGCTGGCGATTCATAATCTTCCAACTGTAGGTACGAAAGTAGAGCTACAAAAGCGCCTAATGGAAGAATTAGAGAACCAAGGCATTGACCTCGCAGAGCACGAGTTTGAAGTGGAAGCTGCAATAGCGTCATCGAAAAGTGTGGACACGGTGCAAAAAGTACAGTCCCAAAGTTTTGATATGAGCCAGTTGCTCGGAGCAATACAACAACAGCTTCAAGAAAATTCAAATCAACTTAAAACAGAACTACAAAAAAATTCCATCAAAATGGAACAGAAACTTCTAGAAAATTCAAAACAGCTCCAAGAAAATTCGACAAGAATGGAACAGAAACTTCTAGAGAATTCAAACCAACATCAAGTAAAAATTGAGCAACAGATACAGGAACATTCTAAGCAGCTGCTGGAAGTTTCTAATACACTCTATGGCAAAGTAAACGAACTTGAGGCACATGTAAATGACATTGTAGTGGACAATGATGACAAATTTGAAAAGTTGGAAAATGGTTTCGACAAAAAGCTACAGAAAATACAAGAAGATGTTAGTTTACTACAGATAAGTGGACCTACACAGCATGTTGTTACTAGTACGAGGCTAAAATCGCCGATTTACGATGGAACCACAGCGTTCAACATTTTCAAGCTGCAATTTGAGACCACGGCTGTAAGTAATCGATGGAATAATGAGGACAGCGTAGCCGCACTTATCGTGGCGCTTAAAGGAGGCGCAGCCGAAGTATTGCAGACTGTTCCAGAAAGTGATCGAAACAGTTATTTAGCGGTTATGTCTGCACTGCAGAGAAAATATGGCAGTGATCACATGAAGCAAATCTACAGAATGGAACTAAAGTACCGAATGCAAAGAAATGGTGAAACATTGCAGGCGTATGCAGCGGACGTCGAGAGGCTTGCGCATTTGTCGTATGCAGATTCAACGAGTGATTTCATAGAAAAGTGCAAGATCGAAGCCTTCGTTGACGGCATACGTGATCCGGAAACAAGACGTGCCACAGTGACAATGCCGAAAGTGCCATTTACGGAAAATGTAACCACAGCGCTAACACAGGAGACTGCAACTACGTTGTGCCGCCCAGCGCAAAAGGTCCGTAAACTAGATGTGGAAAATGAAGACCTACTTCAGGTAATTTGCCAAGCGTTAAAAAGTGGAGCTAAACCAGATTACACTGCTACCAACCGAGACACCCAATTTAAAGGTAAATGCTACAACTGTGATACATATGGGCATATGGCACGTGATTGTCGTAAAAAACGCAAGCGCTCAATGAATCCATTTGCAAATGAACCCCGACATGAAGAAACCCAGGATCATGTCCAAAATAACGTAAATTTTAATCAATCTTTAAACTAAAACGAGTAAGATCTGCGGGGCACGATCTGACTCCCATAACCGATTGCCCCAGAATCTCCATTTCACAAATTGCTCGAAAGCCAAATAGCTTAACTGTCGAAGGACTCATTGATTGTACAGCATATATGGTAACATTGGATACGGGAGCTTCACACTCAATTATAAGAAGTAACGTGGGCAAGAAAAAGTGATTGCATACTACAGTAAAACATTGTCCAAGCCCGAGCGAAATTACTGTGTCACCAGGAGGGAGCTTCTTGCTGTAATTGAAAGTGTTAAAAATTTCGATAAGTATCTGTACGGACAACAGTTTCACTTAAGAACCGATCACGCAGCACTACGATGGTTACTTCAGTTCAAAGATCCGGAAGGTCAAATTGCGCGTTGGATAGAACGATTACAGAGCTACGATTTCTCAATCGAACATCGTAAAGGAGGAAATCATGGAAATGCAGATGCTCTGTCACGGCGTCCTTGTAAACTTGAATGCAGACATTGTCTAAGAGCGGAAGGAAAAGAAAACTTAATTGATATTCATTTGCTGAATGTTTTACCCGATGAAAAATGGACTCCTGACCAAATTCAAATTGATCAAAAGAGTGATCCCGATATCAGAAAAATCATGATGTTCAAGGAACAGCAAAGAAAACCATCATGGGAAGATATAACTGCCGACAGTCCAATAACTAAAGCTTACTGGGCACAGTGGCAGAGCTTAAAACTGCAAAATGGTTGTTTATATCGCGCCTGGGAAAGCGAAGATGGCAGCTCAAAATTTGATCGTTGTTCCCGAGTCAAAAGTAAAAGAGATATTAGCGGAATACCATGGTGGATCTAGTGGAGGTCATTTAGGTATAAATAAAACGGTCGAAAAAGTAAAGAAACGTTTTTATTGGGTTGGATGCCAAGAGTCAGTCGCCGATTGGATTCTCAGTTGTCCACAATGTGTACCAGCAAAAGGACCAACAGTCAGAAGTCGCGGCAGAATGCAACGTGGGAGCACCATTCGAGCGTATTGCAATGGATGTAGCCGGACCGTTTCCAATCAGTGACGCGGGTAATAAGTATGTCCTTGTCGTCATTGACTACTTTCAGCAAGTGGCCTGAAGTGTATTCCATGCCGAATCAAGAAGCCACAACAGTTGCGGATGCATTAGTTAACAATTGGGTAAGCCGTTTTGGAGTACCGTTGGAATTGCATTCAGATCAAGGAAGAAATTTTGAGTCTGCTGTATTTAAAGAAGTATGCAAAGTCCTCAACATACACAAAACACGAACAATGCCATTGCACCCGCAATCTGATGGCATGGTAGAGAGATTCAATCGGACTTTGGAAGAGTATCTCAGAAAAGTGGTTGATTAAAATCAAAAAGATTGGGATACACACATACCATTATTCCTCATGGCTCTTCGGACGGCGGTTCATGATACCACAGCAGCTTCACCATCCAAAATTGTTTTTGGAACAGACTTATGATTACCTGCGGATTTAAAGTTTGGTGCGAGTCCTTCAGCTGGAATTCCTGTACACAATTATGTTTTCAGAAAAAGTGAAGAGTTGTCCACAATGTGTACCAGCAAAAGGACCAACAGTCAGAAGTCGCGGCAGAATGCAACGTGGGAGCACCATTCGAGCGTATTGCAATGGATGTAGCCGGACCGTTTCCAATCAGTGACGCGGGTAATAAGTATGTCCTTGTCGTCATTGACTACTTTCAGCAAGTGGCCTGAAGTGTATTCCATGCCGAATCAAGAAGCCACAACAGTTGCGGATGCATTAGTTAACAATTGGGTAAGCCGTTTTGGAGTACCGTTGGAATTGCATTCAGATCAAGGAAGAAATTTTGAGTCTGCTGTATTTAAAGAAGTATGCAAAGTCCTCAACATACACAAAACACGAACAATGCCATTGCACCCGCAATCTGATGGCATGGTAGAGAGATTCAATCGGACTTTGGAAGAGTATCTCAGAAAAGTGGTTGATTAAAATCAAAAAGATTGGGATACACACATACCATTATTCCTCATGGCTCTTCGGACGGCGGTTCATGATACCACAGCAGCTTCACCATCTAAAATTGTTTTTGGAACAGACTTATGATTACCTGCGGATTTAAAGTTTGGTGCGAGTCCTTCAGCTGGAATTCCTGTACACAATTATGTTTTCAGAAAAAGTGAAGAAATGAACGAAGTGCATCAATTTGTAAGACAACGTACACAATTTGCGAGTGAGAAGATGAAGGCCAGATACGACTTGCGCACAAATTCAGAGGGATTTACGGAAGGACAACTTGTTTTGCTCTATAACCCACAATGGAAGAAAGGCTTATCCCCTAAACTACAAACACACTGGGAAGGACCTTACAAGATACACGACGTGTATCGGATTCAGAATACTGCAGGCGTTAGAAGAAAAATGAAAGTGGTACATTTAGAAAGGTTGGCGCCGTATAGAGAGAGAGAGGATTAAAATCTGTTCGGGACGAACAGATTTAGGTGGAGGGCAGTGTTACGAAAAGAGGTAATTTGCTCCACTGTGCAAGCAATCAACAATAATAAATGAGACGCAAGACAATTCAGCGCACTAAGCAATGTGTTAGAAAGAGACGGAAGATCATTCAGCGCACTGAGGCAGTGTGCGAGAAAGAGATGTAAGATCAGCGCATTAAAACACATGAGTGCGAATGAGATGCCAATAGCATGCGTCATTCACGAAACGAGTAGAAGGTTCTCGAAACGTGTCGAACTGATGCATGCAGTATATAAGGCCGCGCATCTGAGGCACTGTACTTCAGTTGTGATTTGATAGTGAACTAGTGCGTCTCGTGAGTGAACATTGTAAAGCTAAATTGTAGAAATTCAACAGTTGGTATAAGTGACTATTCTTTAAGTTGTTATTTAATTAAATAAAGTTAATTAATACTAGTTGAAATAATACTAGTAAAAACCAAATTTAAGTGTGTTTTTATTTTGTACATAATCCAGCGATACGAACTCATAGAACAGTTTTCCGTAGACTGAATTTTCGTAACAATATTATTAAATCCTTTTAAAAACTCTTTTACTTTTATAACTTCCATAATAGTATTTTTTCCTATCAAATTGTAATGTAGACGATAAATAACTTTAATTCAAATTTCGATCCATTTATATATAATGGATATCTCTTTAAATTGAGTTAAAAGATAATTCCATTAGTATAAATATACTCAATTAAAATTTTAAACAGAGTATATAAAATTTGACTCAAGAAAAAACTAAATAAAACTAAACATGTTTTAACATGTTCAATCATTAAAACTTATAGTATGTTGTTTAAAAATTGATTCCAATGGAGCATTATTGATCCATGCAAATTTAAATAAAAATGATCCCAATGGAGTCTTATATCCCATTCATTCATATAAGCAAATAGTCTTATGGCCCATTCATTCATATAAGCAAATTAAACGAATTAAATGACCATGACTTTGTAAAATAAAAATATACTACAATATCCATTATAGTAAAATTCACCTTGAATTAAATATGTGTCAATGCATTAATGCAGAAGTGCATTTACCTGTTTACAACAAAAAAATTACCCACCAAAAAATATATGTCTAATAACAACATTCATTCATATAGCCATGTTTTAAATCACAATCTTCGTTCCTCAACAAAGTTTTAAATTGAACCCTTTGTTCCTCAACTCTCTTGATTATCATGCAAAATAAATCATCAAGCATAAAACTGAAATTTTAATTGCTTCTATAACATATACAACAACAAAATTATTACGTACATATATTTACGTTTATAAATATTGCCATTAAAAATGCTTACTCCGAAATAATTATCCCAACAACAATATGAGTTGCAAATTTACTCTTTACGGCTGCATGCCTTCATAACATACATATAATATATATGTATGTATCAACATTAACAACATATGTTAAAATGTCATCCCAATTGCTCCATGCCATTATAATGTATATAGTATACATATAACACACCTGAAATTATACTAACAACTACTCTGTTACAAAATGATCCCTATTGAAAACAATAACAACACCTCTGTTAAAAAATTATCCGAACTGAAATACACTAACTACTACTCTGTTAAAAAGTCATCCCTATTGACAACAATAACAACATCTCTGTTAAAAAATGATCCTTATGGCTCCATGGAGCCCCTTTGAGCCAGAACCGGCGCCAACGTACTACTAACACCTCTGTTAAAAAATGCTCCTCATGGCTCCTTATGGCTCCATGGAGCCCCTTTGAGCCAGAACCGGCGCAAACATACTACTACTCACCGACCCTTACATATAATGAACGCCACCAAATAATTTTAGCGTATCATTGTAGACTTGCTAAACTCTTGACCTATATTGTGACCCTACACGGTGATAACCAATTAGTTTTAAGGATTATCAAAAATTACACCGGTCGAGCCTGCTTGATTACAAAAGGCTTTGTGTGCGTGTTTGTTTGCTTTGCAACAAAAGCGGTTCATCTTGATCCAGCCAGTGATCTTACGACCCAAGCCATTTTAGCGGTTTTTTCTGGTTTTTTTCAGAGCCGCCATTTACTCCGACAACGGAACTAATTTTGTCGGAGCAGAACAAATGCTGAAGAAAAATCGGCAAGATTTTATGAAGACACTGCTGACCCAAGTAATAACGACCCACAGATTTCCACTAGCACCTTATTATGTTGTATATCATACATTTCAGCAAATAGTCCCTCGCACGTTATCTAATTTGTGGAACGATCTATGCAGCTGATAGTTGGCGACTTTGTTCACATTCAACGTCTTTTCTGTCCAATTGTTTACCATATTCCCACACATTCTTGTCCCATCTTTGACGTATATCTTCAAAATGCGTCCGTACTTCTGTTTTAAAGAATGTCTGTTACATCGGCTTTTGCTTATAGTCCACTTTAAGCTAGCGAAAAATGCATTCCATGAACAGCAAAACGCTCGTCGAAAGCTTCCGATCACCTCCTGATTTCCAAGTTGCTTTTGGCAAAAGCAGCTCTTGCGCGGCAGAATGTAAAGATGATTATGCTGCTGTCCACTGAAGATGTGTTTAACTGCTCCGCTATTGAAGTCATCAGTTGCACACTCGGACGTGCGGTTGCTTTTCTTGAGGGTAGTTAGCATAAATAAAATGACAGACGTTATTTATTTATTTTTGTGATAAATAAATGAGTTCGTTTCGTTAAATATTTATAGTTACAGCTCAAATAACAGTTTCGAACAAAAAAACGACAAGTAACAGTGTCGATTAGTTCAAAACTAAAATCACAGTTGGAGACTGTCGAATTTTATCAGTATATTATTGTGTGTGTAGGTTCAGACTCAAGAACCAGAGTCGTCGATATTTGAACGGCCAAAGGGGCTACTTATAGACCCATTACAAAAGTAGTAGTCCTACCCAACCAAGAAATACCCACTCAGGTCACCATGGCAATATACAATTTGACCCACTCTTATATTTCAGTAGCCATGACCCCAAACAACAAACGCGTCAGGCGTCAATACCAAGTGCTCTCAAGGGAAGCGCCCCAACAACAACGGTGCCAAAAAGCGCGCCAATAGCAAGCGCCCCATCAACAAGCGGTGCAACAACACCAACGACAACGATGACAGCACGAGCAAGGGCAGTCGCACCGAGGCCAACCGGATCAATAACACCAGCTGGCGCAACAAAAACTCATCCCGAAACAACTCCGCCCACTCTAGCCGTCGTACCGACCCTACTGGACGACACACTCGACCCCCGACCCAACATGTGGCGTGTGGAAATTGTGGAAAAGTATGAGGTGGTGATGCACTATTATTACTGCATTAACTGTTTGTCCCGGTCACATCTTATTGATCGCTGCACCAGCAAAGAGAAGTGTGCTATATGCAAGAAAAGCACCACACAAGCTGGCATGGACATTTGCGACTCAATGAAGGCGACTGGAACCAAGCAGTGCAGGACTCCAACAACCCGTTGCGAACTCAAGCAGTGCAAGCAAAAAACGACCCGCTGTGAACCCTGGCAATTCCACAACCCATAGACCCATTGCTAACACAAGCATGTTTTTAAGGCAGACCCTCATACCCACTGCCACTACCATGACAAAAATGGCCCTAATAAAATAAAAAAAAAAAATAATTTAAAAAATGCAGTATTGCAGAATATGCAAAGCAGGCGGAATGTTTACGTACAAACGTAAACTCGATATGTTTGAACATCTCCGTCCGTCATATTCACACAATCGATTTTTTATCGATTACTGCGGCGAACCGATCGACCGTCGGCTCTGTCAACGTTTGCCGCAAATATTACTACACTCGTTACGTTTACCTAAAACCGAGCACACGATACCCACCCGTCTCCGGACAATCAAAGTGTTTTAAAGTTAACAAGTTTAAACTTACCCGTCAACGCGACAATCCGGTTTGTTTATTTATCGCGTTGACCAGATTGTCGCGTTGACGGACGGAGATGTTCAAACATATCGAGTTTACGTTTGTACGTAAACATTCCACCTGAATAGTATCTGCAATACTGCATGTTTGTACCCTACACTAAAAGTGAAAGGGTATATTCAGTTTGGTACGCCGTTTGTAACGCCCATACGGAAGCATCTCCGGTATAGAAAAGTATATATATTCTTGATCAGCATGACCTCCTGAGTCGATTTAGCGATGTCCCTCTGTCCGTCTGTCTGTCCTTCTGTCTGTCTCTTGAAATCACGATTACAGAAAAGTTGAAAAGCTAGAGCAATGAAACTTTAGATTTAGATTACTTATATATCTAAGCTGTCTGAACAAGCAAATTGGCATTATCGGTTAATTGTGACCTGAGAACCGACCACTTATATTCAAATACCTCATATAAAATTTACATCTACAAATCAATTTTACTGTATACGTGCTTAGGTAAACTTTTTTGGTCAAATATATATTGACATTATGATGAAATACATGAAAATATTGTTTTCCCACGAAACGACTTGTGGTTGTCAAAAAAAAATCTAAATTCGGTACACCTACCCATTTGTAAATATGAGTATCAAATGAAAGAAAATTCTTCAGGGATGGAAAGATTGTAGTTATTTTCAGGATTCGTATACCCTGGTGACATATATACCACTTTGAATGGTAACCACACATATGTGTAGGGTATTTATAGTCGGCTTAGACCGACTATAATTTTGATAATCCTAACTATCATAATAACACCTACTTTAAAATTTCCCATGTGATCTAACCTTCCCAACTGGTTATTATTTTATTAGGGTAGTAGGGTCTAGGGTAGTTTTTTAAGACAACTCCTGGGGTTGGGGGCTCAGAGACTACATGAACCAGAGATTGTTCAGCCAAACGCCGTGCTCTGAGCCACTGCGTATCCACTTTCGCAGTTAAAAACTCCCGAATTCAATATTTGCGGATAAACATCCGCACCCAACTCTATAAACACTGGGTCGGAAGCCGTAAATTTTGGGTCGGTGAGCATCATGTGGATGAATCGTCTCAAGATGGCTTCATCAACGTCACGCTCGTAGGGCTTCCTAGGCAACTCGGTTGACACTAGTGAGTTAATGTCGCATCTAATTGGGTCGTCAAACCGAGGACCCACTACAACCTTACAAATTTTTAAATTATCTAGGCGACTCGTACTCAGCTTCAGCTGATCGACGAGCTGTTGATAGATGGTGGTGACATTTCTAGTCGGGCAAAATCCGGGAAATTCAACGGAAACGTCGGGTGCGAAATGAGTCCACCTGTGAATGTCAATTCTGTTTTTCGTTGGATAACCATCGATAAACGATTGCCATCTACGTTGGATCAGAGTGTTTAGAATACCATCTCATTCAGTCTTGTCGAGCCATACCTGTTGCATAATGATTTCGGCGGGCAGTATTGCAGAAACAGCAAGGCAGGCGGAATGGTTACGTACAAACGAAAACTCGATATGTTTGAACATCTCCGTCCGTCATATTCACACAATCGATTATTTATCGATTACTGCGGCAAACCGATCGACCGTCTGTCAATGTTCGCCGCAAATAATACTACACTCGTTACGTTTACCTACAACAGAGCGCACGCTACCTACCCGTCTCCGGCCAATCACAGTGTTTTAAAGTTAACAAGTTTAAACTCAACCGTCAACGCGACAATCCGGTCAACGCACTAAATAAAAAAACAAATAAAGCAAACATTCAACACAATCACAACAACAACAACAGGAAGAAAAATCTATAAACGGTGGATCCACAAAACCAACATCACACATGAAAACACTTGAAATAAGGTAAAATCTTTGCATTTTATAGATTATATATATATATACATATGTATATATATATATATATATATATATATATATATATATATATATATATATATATATATATATATATATATATATATATATGAGGGTGATGCATAAAAAATAAAGTCATCGGGATCGCTCATCATAGGATCATAAATGTTGAAAAAGGCTCACGTGCCTTTTTTCCAAAATCGATTGATGTTTAGAGGTCGCGCACTTGGATTTTCTGTTTTTGGCGATCTGAAAAACGTAAGTTGGCTTCATGGGAAAAGTTGAATATCTCCCAAAGTTTATGGAGTAAATTTATATATTTATATTGGGAAAAGTGCTCCAATATAATGCAGTTTCCAAAACTGTTGTTAAAATTTTTTAACATTGTTTTATTAATACAGGAACTAATTATAAATTCATGAAATAAATTCAGTTAATAAAAAAATTCTGCTAATCATTTTGTATCCGCTTATCATTTTGTATTTTTAGAACACCCAATAGTTGTTTCTTAGATATCTAATGTATCTAATAAATATGATTTTTTCACGGGCCTAGGTAAAATGTAGCGGTACAGATCATTTACATTCAGAAATTCGTTTAAAACGCACGTTTTCAGAGATTGATTTATTTATAACTTTAGTATTGCGAGAATGGTTTTCAAAATTTTAAATATAGTCAAAAGAAAACGTAGTAATCTTTTCACAAAAAAATATTGAAATTAAAAATATGTACTCATCAAATCAAATATATAATTGTACGATCGTGAAATGTTTCAGTTATTACTGATTTAATAAAATATATTTTATTGCATTTGGTTAGGAAACACCCAAATTAGAGACGATTATTCAATTCAATAACACTTTACTAAAGAAACGAAATAAAATATTCGTATGGATTAACTAAAATTAGAAACTTTTTTCCATATTTACTACGTTTTAAAATATGCGTTGTTGATAGTTTCCTTTGTGTTTTATTCCTCGTTTAGTTGAGTAGTGTTATTGTATAATGAATAATCGACTCGGTTGTTTCCTTACCATAACATTTTTTTGTTAAATACGTAAAAAATATAGCATTTCGCTATTATAGAATTTTATTTTTGTTCTGTTGAGTAATTATACTTTAAATAAAAATATATAAAAATAATGCATTTTTTGACAATATAATCATCTATAACTTCGGTACAACTTTACCAATTATGTGTTTTATAATTTTTTGTGAAAATTTTCAGACGTATTCCAAAAACAGAAAAATCAAGTGCGCGACCTCTAAACATCAATCGATTTTGGAAAAAAAGGCACTTGTGTGTCTATTTCAAGTTTTCTGATCGTATGGGAAAATAAAAAATCGAACCAATTTTGCATCACCCTAATATATATACTGCGTGTTCGGCTGGCGATCGAAGTAATGGCTGTTGCGGATTAGAAACACGATTGAAATAATATAATTTCAATTTAATTGAATCGGATATATATATATATATATATATATATATATATATATATATATATATATATATATATATATATATATATATATTAATAAATATATATATATATATTTAATTCGTGTATTATATTCGCCAGCCTAACATAAATATATAAATATATATATATATAAATATACATATATATATATATGTAAATTCATTAATTTATATTGGGAAAAGTGCTCCAGTATAATGCAGTTTCCAAAATTATTGTTAAAATTTTTTAACATTGTTTTATTAATACAGGAACTAATTATAAATTCATGAAATAAATTCACTTAATAAAAAAATTCTGCTAATCATTTTGTATCCGCTTATCATTTTGTATTTTTAGAACACCGAATAGTTGTTTCTTAGATATCTAATGTATCTAATAAATATGATTTAATCGCGGGCCTAGGTAAAATGTAGCGGTACAGATCATTTACATTCAGAAATTCGTTTAAAATGCACGTTTTCAGAGATTGATTTATTTATAACTTTAGTATTGCGAGAATGGTTTTCAAAATTTTAAATATAGTCGAAAGAAAACGTAGTAATCTTTTCAAAAAAAAATATTGAATTTAAAAATATGTACTCATCAAATCAAATATATAATTGTACGATCGTGAAATGTTTCATTTATTACTGATTTAATAAAATATATTTTATTGCATTTGGTTAGGAAACACCCAAATTAGAGACGATTATTCAATTCAATAACACTTTACTAAAGAAACGAAATAAAATATTCGTATGGATATATCCCAAACTTCAATGCAACATAAATCGTGTATGCTGATTTTGACTGCATACTCAGTTTTTTCCTATTACGTAACATACTTTTGAAAATTTCTAATTTTAAGTCACTTTGACCACGGAAAGAATATCACGTAAATTTAAACAAAAATTAAACCGATTTCATGTTTTTTTTTTTTTTCAAAAAGATTCCTACAGCGCTACCAATAATCAAAAAATAGTGTACAGCTTTAACAAATAGTCGTCTTTTTCACAAATCTTCCATATAAATGTGTGTCAAAATCGACTACTATCTTAAGTTAGACATTATTTTTATTGGTAACGCGGATTATTGGTAACGCTGATATTATTAGTTTTTAATATGGTACATTAATTTAATTATTATTATCATTCATAATGTTAATTATAAATAGTAAAAATTGTTAACTGAACATGGATTATCTGTTTGATTCAACATGTTGTATCGTTAATGTAACAATTGTATAATGTTAGATATACATTGGATAACTTGTTAGAAAATTTCGATGTCTTGTTAAATTAAAATTGCAATAATATTTATGTAAAAAAAACCGTTTTTTTTTTATTTTATAGACTACTTTTGGATTATTTTTTTAGAATTTCGGATCTAATGATAAATAAGAAAGCGATATATGATTATCAATGCTCTTGATAACATTAACTAAAATTAGAAACTTTTTTCCATATTTACTACGTTTTAAAATATGCGTTGTTGATAGTTTCCTTTGTGTTTTATTTCTTGTTTAGTTGAGTAGTGTTATTGTATAATGGATAATCGACTCGGTTGTTTCCTTACCATAACATTTTTTTGCTAAATACGTAAAAAATATAGCATTTCACTATTATAGAATTTTATTTTTGTTCTGTTGAGTAATTATATTTAAAATAAAAATATATAAAAATAATGCATTTTTTGACAATATAATCATCTATAACTTCGGTACAACTTTACCAATTGTGTGTTTTATAATTTTTTGTGAAAAGTTTCATTCGTATTCTTTGCACGATATATTAAAATTTAAGACACCCTACTCCAAATACTAAAGGTAAAATTAAATCAATCTCTGAAAATTTGCGTTTGTATATTGCCTAGGCCCGCGGTTAAATTATATTTATTAAATACATTGGATATCTAAGAAATCATTATTGGGTGTAGCGGATACCAACTGATTAGCGGAATTTTTTTATTAACTGATATTAATTCATGAATTTAAAATTAGTTTGTGTATTAGTAAGTCGATGTTAAGAAATGTTAGCAACAGTTTTAGAAACTACATTATATTAGAGCACTTTGCCCAAAATTTTGTGAATTTACTCCTTAAACTTTGGGAGATATTCAACTTTTCCCATGAAGGCAACTTACGATTTTCAGATCGCCAAAAACAGAAAAATCAAGTGCGCGACCTCTAAACATCAATCGATTTTGGAAAAAAAGGCACCTGTGTGTCTATTTCAAGTTTTCTGATCGTATGGGAAAATAAAAAATCGAACCAATTTTGAATCACCCTAATATATATATTGCGTGTTCGGCTGGCGATCGAAGTAATGGCTGTTGCGGATTAGAAACACGATTGAAATAATATAATTTCAATTTAATTGAATCGGATATATATATATATATATATATATATATATATATATATATATATATATATATATATCTATATATATTGAATTCGTGTATTATATTCGCCAGCCTAACATAAATATATATATATAAATATATATATATATATATATATATATATATATATATATATATATATATATATATATAAATATATATATATATATATATATATATATATATATATATATATAAATATATATATATATATATATATATATATATATATATATATATATAAATATATATATATATATATATATATATATATAGATATATATATATATATATATATATATATATGTATATATATATATATATATATATATATATATATATATATATATATATATATATATACATATATATATATATATATATATATATATATATATTTATGTTAGGCTGGCGAATATAATACACGAATTAAATATATATATGGAAGACCAGCACATTAAAACACATGAGTGCGAATGAGATGCCAATAGCATGCGTCATTCACGAAACGAGTAGAAGTTTCTCGAAAAAAGTCGAAGCTTGTCGAAACGTGTCGAACTGATGCATGCAGTATATAAGGGCGGCGCATCTGAGGCACAGCACTACAGTAGTATATATTTAGTATATATATACTATAGTATATATATATTTCTTTTTTTTAACGAGGTAAAATCATCGAAAGACTTACTCTGGTACAAAACCAGAAGTGCGAGACTTGAACACGCTAAAAACCTCTATCACTACTCCCAATTACCCTGTGGGACTACCGTAAAGAATTTCTTCACAGGGTGGGGGATGCTTGAAACCTATTCTATGCTAATTCGATTCTTCTTCGAATCTCCTCTTCCCTACGAAGTTCAACTAGAACCAATTTTACAAAGTGACTTACATCTTCTCAATTACTCAAAGATGATAGCATGATACTGTTGTCTGTTTGTCTGACAGACACTACATCCTACTATATCCTCTAGGTCTGCCCTCTCATTTTGGAATCTTGGACAGATAAAGAATTCATGTCCCGCATCGTCTTGCACATTGCCCCCACAGTACGGGCACAAAGTATCTCTGTCATGCTTAAATGGTACAGATAAGATTTAAAACAACCGTGGCCACTTAGCATCTGTGTGAGGTAGAAATTCAGGTCACCATGTCTTCTGTCATGCTAGGGCTTTATGTCGGGGATTAACTGATGAGTCCACATACCCTTATTGGATGTTTCCCAACGCACCTGCCAGTTGGCTATACTTACATTCCATGCCTCCCGAATGTCCATGGTTGTATTTTTCCGAGCCTGAAGGTCAAGTGGTATTAAACCAGCAATAACCAAGACTGCTTCGTCAGAGACAGTGCGGAAAGCACAGCAAACACGCAAGGCAGCAATCCTATACACAGAAGTGATAAGTTTTGCATAGCATGCAAACTTCAAAGAGTCTGACCATATAAGATTGTACTTTTCACCACCTCAGATAAAAGTTTTTTCTGTAGGTATTTTGGACCATTTGTGTTCGGCATAATTTTGCATAACGCCGGATATTTTCCTGTAGCCTTTGAGCCTACATACCGCATGTGGTCGCTGAATGACAGACGACAGTCAATCATAACACCAAGATACCTTATATAGCTTGGATCATGTTGTCTCCACGCAACATGATCCAAAGTTGAGCTTTAACGATACCCTCCTTTTACGACTACTAATTAGAACCGCCTAAGTTTTATGGTCGACCAAGGTTAATCCCACAGAAGAATGCCATGAACGCATAATTTGTATGCCAGCATTGGAGACAGTTTCCGCTTTTTGCAACTCTTTCGCCACACACACTAGTGCTATGTCGTCCGCGAAGCCAACAATTGAAATTCTTTCCTGTAGTTTCAGCCTGAGAACACCATCATACATAACATTCCACAGCAACGGGCCAAGGACCGATCCCTGGGGAACGCCCATCGTCACTCTATACTGCTTTGTCCCACTATCTGTATCGTATATCAGAACTCTGTTTCGGAAATAGTCCGTTATTATGGCCAATAAATATCGCGGAATGCTCAATCGCATAAGAGTTTTCACGATAACTTCCCAATTCGCAGTATTAAATTCATTTTTTATATTCAGAGTTACAACCATGCAGTATTTTTTTTTTTGCTGATATACCTCCGGCGGCTTCGACACAGGTTTTAATCTTTTGCACACTAAGCTCTCTAGTAGTTTCCCGCTCGTGTCAATCATGCAGAGCAGTCGATAGGAGGACGGTTCGTTCAGGGGATTCCCCTGTTTGGCAACAAAACCAGCTTCTGTTTTTTCCACATTGATGGAAATATTACTTGTCTTAAGCACGCATTTATCATGGATGTAAATTGGTCTGGGCAACATTTAAAAGTCTCTTTCAGTACCAGGTTTGGAATACCGCCCAATCCTGGGGCTTTTTTATCCTTGAATTTTAGAATTGCATCTTCGATTTCAGCATTTGTCACTAGAGTATATATATATATATATATATATATATATATATATATATATATATATATATATATATATATATATATATATATATATATATATATATAATAATAATAGTTTGGCGCTACAGTCCTGTATAGAACTTCGGCCAAACTCTCTCACCATTTTGCTGTGTGTGTTATATTTGTACTCAAATTGGTGGGACCTACAGTTTATTGTCGAATCCGAACGGCGGGTGAGAGCTTTTCATAGGCAATCTTTTACTCTCGTAGGTTTGCCATTTACTGCCGAGAGGTAGCGCGTTATAGAAAAATGTTTCTATGAAAAGATGTTGTTAGCCCCAGTCCAGGCTTGAACCGGGGACCTTTCGGCTCGCAGTCCAACGCACTAACCACTGAGCTACTCGCGAGCGTTTTGGTCCCAGGATGTCGGTCTCCCAATAGGGAATAGGTGTTCTACAATACCATTAAGAGCTGATTCCTCTGTAGGTGCTGACGGATTTAAGCATTTAAGTTTCTTTGTTACCAATTTATAGGCAAGTCCCCTTGAAGGTCATTACAAATTTCAACGAAACATCATCTCTTGCTTCTGCGTATCGCTAAATCTTTTGTTTCGATTTTTAACTCTGCTCTTAATAAGTAAAGAGTTATAGAAATTTTAAAGTTTTGATTATATGAGAAACGTCACGCCCCGTCGTGCGCTCCCGACCAAATTTCATGTTCCTAGGGTAGATATTTTAGATTTTCTGGCTTTTCCTTTGGGTTTTTCCGACTTTTCTTTTTTCCTAAACCACTCTTGCATTGACACGAACAAAATACAAAGGGAATTAGGCAAATCCGTCACATTTCATTTTTATATAGATACAAGCTGGACCCGTGCACAGCTGCGCCCGTGCTAAGTTTTTGTAATTGCAAAACTATATCGTTTATAAAGTGTGAATACATTTACGCCCCTTTTTACCTTTTTAGTGCAAGCCTAGTCACTATTTTTCCCGCCCACATTGAAGATAGTGCCATGCCCATTTTCCAATTCCGCATACATTCTACTATACTATTAAACATTTTAAAATGATCTTTCGTTTCGATTTGTACAACTCTGCTCTTAGTAAGTCAGGAGTTAACATTTTTAAAATTTTAGTTATATGGGAGGTGCCACGTTCCATTGTCCCATTCCGTCCACATTCTAAGTGACTATTACAATGTTTAATACAATCTATTGTTTCGATTTTTATAACTCTGCTCTTAGTAAGTAAAGAGTTATAGAAATTTTATAGTTTTGGTTATATGAGTGATGCCACGTCCCGTTGTGCAAACCCGCCCATATTCTACGTGACGATTGGAGTTTTAAATATGAACATTTGTTTTCACTATTATAACTCAACTCTTAGTATGTCAGGAATAATAGGAATTTTAAAGGGAGGTGCCACGCCCTTTAATCCAATCCAGCTCACATTCTACGTGACGATTGGAGTTTGTAATATAAACCTTAGTTTCGATTTATATAACTCTAATTTTAGTAAGTAAGGAGTTACAACATTTTTATAGTTTTAGTCATATGGAAAGGGACACGCCCTTTTGATCAATTCCGCCCACATTTGTAAAAAAGATAAAAAACTACAATATACGTCACTGAGCTAAATTTTCTGACTGTGCTTATCTTAATTACTCCGATATTTTAATTAAAATTTCAATTTTGCCACGCCCATTTGTGTACCTTAGGAGGCGAATTTCAAAAACTCCCTTCGTAGTGCACACATACGTCAAGAGATGAACACCCTGCCCAAATTTCATAGTCCTAGGGTCAAACTTAGATATTTTCGATTTTCCGGCTTTTCCTTTGGGTTTTTCCGACTTTTCATTTTTCCTAAACCACTCTTGCATTGACACGAACAAAATACAAAAGGAATTATGCAAATCCGTTCTCTCGTGATGCTCTGGCACACACAGGACATTTTATATATATATATATATATATATATATATATATATATATATATATATATATATATATATATATATATATATATATATATCTATATATATATATATACGGTACCCATATTGGGCGGCTTCCTGATCAGCGAATGATCCCATGTTAGAGAAGGCTGTTATTCTCCAACACATTGAAAGGCATTATGGCATTCCTGGACACAACGGATTTGAAAAACAACAAGAAAACAAGAAAGAAGGAAATCTTCCAGAAAACCCAGTTATGAGGAAGTCGTCGATCACGAGATCCCTCCCCTGCAATGGTGCCAACCAGAACAGCGGCGACTGATGGAGCAGTGGGCAATAGTGATGTTGTAGGAACTCCACTTAGCAGATGCCCGGTGATTATAAATGCACCCATAGTTGTGACAAACCATGTTTCATCTGAAAAGAATATCGTGAAATTGGGTGGCAAGATCTGCCAGCTGGTCGATTTTCTAAAAGGACGCACCAATGTTCATAAGGGAATCGTAGCGTGTGCGCGAGAAAGCGGCCTGTCCAAAGGAAGCCTGCCCGTCAGGATGCCCTTGTCATCGGAGTATGTCAGAAACTTCGTATGCTGACATACTCCGAAAGGTTAAAAGTGATCCCAAATTAGAAATTCTTGGTCAAAACGTCAGGAATATCCGGCAAACAACGAAAGGTAAATTTTTGTACCAAGGAGCCTAATAAACCTGACCATCAGAATACAGGTGAATTCAGGCATACTATCGAGGAGGTCCTTGGTACAAAGATATGGACGAGGTTACATCTAAAGAAGAGGTCTACGAAAGGCGCAAAATTTTCAGAAAAGTATAAAATTGCAAATGCACCTAATTTTCAAAATTTTTGCGACGCTACAGAAGTGCGAAAATATAGAGAAAGTCACAAAAATGTTCAAAACATCACAAAATGGAAAAGGTTCCCAATTTACAGAAAATTTTCGCCTTTCTAAAATACGCAAAAAATATATAAAAATAAAATTGTTTTTAGTGAAAAATCAGAAAAAAAAAATATTTTTCTCAATTGACATTACAAACAAATAACTATTTTCTATTTTATATAAACAAATAATTTATAAGTAAAGTTAAATAATAACAAGTAATAATAATTCAAGTCTTCAGTCCAACACCCCCACTAGATTCGATGTTCTTGACAGCTAACTTGTTTCTGCATTCAACAAAATTCTTGACAGGTAATGCTTTTGTTAGTGCATCTGCAACCATTTCTTCACTTGGGACATGTTGAATATTGATGCATGAATTTGGCACAAGATCTCTTCGATCGCGCATGAAACATACTGTTATGTGCCAGATCGATTGCACTTTTGTTGTCTGAATACAATCGCCACGAACCTTGTTCTTGTTGGGTTATTTCAGCATAGAACGCTTTGAACCATATGACTTCTTGACACGCAGCCGAATTTTCCATATAATCCGCCTCTGTTGTCGATAATGCCACAGTCGCTTGCAATTTCGAATTCCATGCCACGCAGCCACCTTGGTATATAAACGCATAGCCAGTAGTTGACCGGCAAATATCTAAATTGTTCGCACAATCTGCGTCAGTAAATCAAATCACCTCGTCATCCGACTGCCGGGTGTATTCCAATTTAAAATTAAGAGTAACTTTTAAATATCTGAACACCCGCTTTACAGCAACCTTCTGTGCTTTTCCTGGCCTTTTTATGAAATTGGATAATGCCCCCAATGCATATGCTATATCCGGTCTACTGATTTGAGCTGCATACAGCACACTGCCAATTGCTCCCTGATACGCAACATTTTTCATTTCCTCTATTTCTGCATCAGTGCTGGGGGAAAACTCCATGGGCAGTTTTTGATTGCATCTACACGTGTACTCACGTCTTTGCAATCTTGCATGAAGTTTTGGAAAATATCTCGCGAATAACGCTCCTGAACAATCCAGAGCTTGCTGTACTTCCTGTCGCGTGTAATCTTCATCCCCAGTATGAAATTCGCCTCTCCAATATCTTTCATTTGGAAATTCTTATTTAAGAAGTTTTTAAGTCTCTCCTTTAATGCAGAATTATTTGAAATGATCAATATATCGTCGATATATATTGTTATGTATATCCGGATTTCCCTTTCTTCATAGTAATATATACACGGATCATTTTTAGCTTGCTGCATTCCAAATTCCTTCAAAGTGTTACTCAGTTTTTTATTCCAGCAGCGGCTCTCTGCTGGACTATGGGGGCGAGTATCACAAGGCAACGTGTCTGAGTGCTTCAACATGGCGAAGCCAGCGCAATCCTTGTCGGTCTTATCTCAAGTCAACTCCTTGTCAAATTGTCAAATAGTGACACCTCCACTTCGGTGGAAGTCGTCCTCGTGGAAGTCCCTGGAAACGGCGCTCTACACCACCAGGTGTAGAAGTCGGCTAAAGTGAGTGGCGAGCATCTCCCTCAGAGGGAGGGTTCGTGCGTTGGGTTTGGGTCCCACCACGGAAAAACCTATGCGCCCAATGAAAACAAAAAAAGAAGCCTCGGATAACGACCGATTACAACGATGACGACCCATGCAAACGTTTTAAGGACCATGATTTACGGATATGCACCTGGAATGTCCGGACCCTGTATAGGGAAGGTGCCTCTATCCAGCTGGCAGATGTCCTCGAAAAATATAAGGCTGACATCACCGCTATCTAGGAAATGCGATGGACGGGACAGGGCTGTTCCCTCAGAGTGAGGGTTCGTGCGTTGGGTTTGGGTCCCACCACGGAAAAACCTATGCGCCCAATGAAAACAAAAAAAGAAGCCTCGGATAACGACCGATTACAACGATGACGACCCACGCAAACGTTTTAAGGACCATGATTTACGGATATGCACTTGGAATGTCCGGACCCTTTATAGGGAAGGTGCTTCTATCCAGCTGGCAGATGTCCTCGAAAAATATAAGGCTGACATCACCGCTATCCAGGAAATGCGATGGACGGGACAGGGCTGTTCGAAACAAGCGTCCTGTGATATCTACTACAGCTGCCATGCAGAGAGACATGAATTTGGATGTAGATTTGTGGTCGGCAAGAGACTTCGCCACCTTGTCTCTAGGTTTACGCCCGTGGACGAAAGGCTGGCAAAAATCCGCATCAAGGCCAAATATTTCCATATAAGCCTAATTTGTGCTCACGCTCCGACGAACGAGAAAGATGACGAGACAAAAAAGCGCTTCTACGAGCGCCTAGACAACGCATACGAGCGCTGCCCCCGCCACGATATCATAATTTAGCCTCCATGCCAACACTTCCGATAACGGAACGAGACTAATCGGCTTCGCCGCAGCACGAAACATGGTAGTTAGTAGCACTAGATTCGAACATTTCCATATCCACAAGGCCACACGGTTGTCACCCGATCAAACAACGCGAAACCAAATTGATCACGTTGTGATTGACGGAAGGCACGCTTCGAGCGTGATGGACGTACGCACTATCCGAGGTGCCAATAGGGACTCGGGTCATTACCTTGTAGCAGCCAAGGTCCGTCCGCACACGCTTAAGCGCTGCGAAGAACGTACGGAACCAAACACAGAGAAAGCTAGACATCGGAAAGCTGCAATCACAACAGACAACGCAAGCCTTTTCCACTCGACTCTCACACCTGCTTACACAAAGCACTCCTCCTCTCGATGATATAAGCGCGCAGTGGAACCATATCTCTTACTCTATGCGTACGACTGCCGAAGAGGTGCTTGGATTCCAATGCCCCCTGACGAATCAGTGGTATGACCATGAGTGTCGCGCGGCCACTGCAGAGAAAGACGCTGCGTACAAATCCACCCTGCAGTCAGTAGCTACGCGAGCTGCGAAGGAGCGATACAAAGAGAAGAGGAGGGAAGAGAGACGTCTTTTCAGGCGTAAAAAAAGCGAGGCAGAAAGACGTGAGTGTGAGGAGATTGAGATGCATGGGGACAGGAATGAGACTCGAAAATTCTTCGAGAAAATAAGACGCCTAGCCGTAGGTTCAAAATCCGGAGCCTCTTCTTGTAATGTTGAGAACGGGAATCTAGTGACAGATATCCGGAGCACACTGAAGATATGGAGGGATCACTTCTCTAAACTGCTGACCGGTGATGATGGCCGCAATTCCACCGATAGAGAAGTAAAGCCGGCAACCCCAGTACTTGATGACGACGTTGAGATTCCGCCACCCGACCATAGCGAGGTCAGAACAGCCATCGCTCGGCTGAAAAACAACAAAGCCGCAGGTGCTGATGGCTTGCCTGCTGAATTGTTTAAGACCGGAGGCGAAAAGCTAATAGAGAGCATGCACGAGCTCGTAAGCAGAAAGCATGCCAAGTGACTGGAACCTCAGTGTACTCTGCCCAATCCTTAAGAAAGGGGATCCCACTATCTGCGCCAACTACCGTGGGATCAGCCTACTCAATATCGCATACAAGGTTCTATCGAGCATATTATTTGAAAGACGCCCATCGTCAACAGACTTATTGGACCTTATCAGTGCGGCTTCAGACCTGGAAAGTCCACCATATACCAGATTTTCACATTGCGCCTAATCCAGGAAAAGACCCTAGAAAAACAGATCGACACCTACCACCTATTAGTCGACTATAAAGCCGCCTTCGACACTCCGATAAGGGAACGATTATTCGCCGCAATGTCTGAGTTCGGTATACCTGCGAAACTTATAAGGCTTTGCAGGATGACCCTGAGCAACATACGTTGCTCAGTGAGAATAGGAAAAGACCTCTCCGAGCCATTTCATACCGAACGAGGTTTCAGACAGGGTGACTCCCTATCGTGCGACTTTTTTAACTTATTGATGGAGAAAATAGTTCGAGCTGCCGAACTCCGTCAAAGCGGCACTATCCTCAACAAAAGTGTCATGCTGCTTGCATATGCCGACGATATTGATATCATTGGCAAGAGCACACGAGCAGTCAGAGCAGCAATCTCCAGATTGGAGAAAGAGACGCGTTGAATGGGTCTAGCGGTGAACGAGGAGGATGAACCACGAGCTGTAGGAGTTATTCGACGACATTGACATAGTCAAGCGCATAAGGATCCATGTCAAAGGAATGGATGAAAACACTCCAGCCAAGAAAGTGCTTGAATCGAAACTCGAAGGTGGATAGCGTAGAAGAGGGCGTCCAAATCTGTGTTGGAAAGACCAAGTTGAGGACAACCTGGCAACGCTTGGTATTTCTAACTGGCGACAGCGCGCGCAAAGCAGATCCGACTGGCGCGGCTTCATCTCAGCGGCCAAAACCGACCCACGGTTGTAAGTGCCATTTAAGTAAGTAAGTAAGTAAGTAAGTAAGTAAGTAAGCGGCTCGCCTGCTTCAAACCATACAACAACTTCTTCAGCCTGCACACTTTGCCTGGTTCATCGAAAAATCTCTCTGGATGCTCCATGTAAACTTCTTCTTGCAGCTCGCTCTGAAGAAACGCCGTTACAACATCCTTCTGATCAATGTCAAGATCATACTTGACTACAATCGCCAGAAGTAGTCGTATCGATGAGTACCGCACATCTGGAGAAAAGGTTTCCTCCTAATAAATTCCCTTTCGTTGCGAGTATCCTTTGATTACTAATCGCGCCATATATCTCTCCACTTCGCCTTTTGAATTTTTCTTCAGCTTAAAGCACCATCGGTTGGAAATCGCCTTCTTTCCCGGAGGCAACTCACACGATGTCCAGGTACCGTTATCAATAAGAGATTGGTATTCCTCTTCCATAGCGTTTTTCCACATCGCTTCCTGTAAGCCCACAGGCAGCGATGTCAATGCTTCCTGAATTATTGCTGGTTCCACCACCTGCGCTTCGTCAACAACGCAAGCATATCGTTCCATTGGTTTTCTGACTCTTGTTGATCTTCTTAGCTGCACGCTTTCTGGAACTATACGAGAATCTTCAGAGAACGAAATCACACTTGATGCTACTTCGTCGTTGTCAGAATAAAATGCATCATCTGACTCAGCATTAACCGCATGCTCAACAATATCGACGGTATTATCCGTGGTAAAAATGTAGAAAACGTCCTAATTGGGTTCATCACTTCAATTTGTTGAAAACTCATTTCGAGAAAAACTGCATCAAAAAATCTGTACGCCTTCGACTCCGTACAGTATCTAACAAATGTGACTTCTTTTCCTTTCGAATCCAGCTTTCGATGGTTTTGCTTCGGCACTTGAATTACTGCATTGCAAATATGGAATACAATTTGTACCTGTTTTCGCAATCCCAGGATTTCGGGATTGAACACTTTTCAATCCCGGGATTAGTTCAAAATACAAGTAATTTTGAAAAATATTTATTCTACTCCATACTTAAACCATAATTTGAACTTTTTAGTTTTTTTTAAAGCATTTAAGATATAATAGCGGCTCTATTTTGGGAAACTTGACAGCATTCGATTGTACTGGATAGAACTAGCTTTTGATCTGGTTCTAGTTGTTTCTTGATGTTTTTTTTTTTGGCTCCAGATCATACGCCACGGGAACACAGTTAATGATTAACAGGAACTTAGTTTAAAGATAATAGATATTGTCTAAACTAACGATAAAAATAACTAAACTTCTGGTAGTTTTCTATATTTTGAAATTTGCTATTTTAACCATTTTTCGTCGAAAAACAAAATGAATTACATATTGTGAGTTTTATACACAAGATTTCTTCTCAAAAAGTTGCGAAATAGAAACAATTAGTATGCAATAATAATTAATAATAATTTTGTTGCATTATGTTTATAAAAAAAAAAAACAGAACACAAATTAGGTAAAGGGACCGAATATTTAAAAGTACAACCATTAAAAAGGTTTACAATTTCAATTGTGAGTTTGACTATGTTCAAACCCTCATAAACTATTAATATTATGATATCCTAAATACAAACAAAATATTTCAAAAATGGTCTAAAAATGTTCAAATTTCTTTCCAAATATGTATGTAAAAACTAATTAGAATTTTAGCATTTCTGTATATATTAAAAATTTATCTACACAGTAAAATAACAATTGGGTTAAAAGTTATTATTTAAAAAAAAATTATAATAAATCGAATTAAATAAAATCTATAATAATGCAATGTCAAAATTTCTCTAAGTAGTTATTGGTAACTAGTACCTAATTTTTTTAATCTCATTGATTTATAACGTATATAAGACTTTGGTTTTAGCTTTTCAAAATTTGAATAAATTAAATTCATTGATTTTATACTACATTTACTATCATGTTTTGTTTGAGAGCTCTGGATTGAATTTTATATCGTGTCGTTTGCAGTACTATTAGAAAATAGTGATTTTTATCCCGAATATCTTTTTAATCCCGGTATTTTCGGGACTAGAAAATGATCGGGATCCCAGGATCCCTTACACGACAATCGATTTACAAGATAAACGACGGAATTCACTGCTTCAGCACAAAACTTCTTGTCCAAATCCGCCTGAATTAAAATACACCGTGCCTTCTCAATTAACGTTCTCTTCATTCTCACCGCCATTCCATTTTGTTCTGGTGTATAGGGCGCAGTTGTCTGGTGTATTATTCCAGCTGACTTCATGATCTTCGCCATTTTTTGATTGCAGAATTCAGTCCCATTATCGGATCGAAAAATTTTGATTTTCTGTCATGTCTGATTTTCGACCAGATTCTTGAATTCATTGAATAAATCCGCTACTTGATCTTTCGATTTAATGAAATAACCAAACACCTTTCTCGAAAAATCATCTACAAACAGCAGCAAATATCTTGAGCCGTTAAATGACGGTAATTACATGGGTGCGCACAAATCGGAATGGATCGTCTCATGAACTTGTTGAGATCGTGTACCGCAGTCTTTGAACGGCAGACTAGTAAATTTCCCCTTGAGACATTCAACACAGCTATTGTTTTCAATGCATGCGTTTTCCAAACCACTCGCTAGACCTTGCAACTTCTTCAGGTTTTCGTGACATGCATATGCGTGAGACGCATATGCCAAATGTTCGCAGTATCTGCAGCTTTTGCAACACAAATCGTCTTCTCTGGCCGATTCAACTTGAACATTCCATCCACGATGCTGCCAAGACCTTGCATTCAGTAGAATCAAATACAACAATTTTAAAAACTGACAATAAATTGGTGTGCGCCTCAGGCAAATACAAAACATCGCAAAAATTGACAAAACATGACAAATTGAGAAATTTTTTGTTATGTATAGCAACATCCATTTCAACATTACCAATAGCATCTCCTCGCATTGATGAATTATTTGCAGTTATTATATCGTACGCAGGACACTGCTTCAGATTAGAAAACATCGACGCGTCTCTGCACATATGTGACGTGGCTTCTGATTCAAAAAACCAGTCACAATCACGAACGTTTTTTGCAGCCAGCGCCGAAAACATTGTCTTCTTTTTGAAGTTAATCACGTCATCATGTTTCTTTGAGGAAGTCTTCTTTGGACAATTTGATTTTATATGCCCGAACTCCTGACAGCCAAAAAATCTTGGACCTTTGGTAGCAAATTTATTGGGCTTATTTGGTTTTCCGAACAACGCAGCCGATTGCTTGCAGCCAACTTGCATATCCTGTAGCAACTTCGTCTCACTCCAGTTAGGTCCACGCCGAAGCTCTCGATTCCCATGATCATTGGCAGATACATTTCTGAAAGACCCGCAAATATAAATGTGCCAATCCAATCTTCTGTAACTTTCAAGCCAATATTCGTCAATCTATTTGCCGTTGTTATGATGACGTTTACAAAATCTTCCATCGACGTACAATACTCCAAACGAGTTGTTATCAATTTACGCAAAAGACTCACATTCCTCGTCAGACCAGAATCTTGAAACGCCTTTTCTAAATTTTTCCACATGTCATTCGCGGTCGACGCACCTTGGATGTGTACGTATAGCAGCGGATCCACAAGCAGCACCAGCTTCGACCTTGCAGTTACGTTTTTCCTCGCTTCCGTCTCCGTGCCCAATACGTTCTTCCACAGATCCTCCATTTGCATGTATGCTTCCACTGCAAACTTCCATTGATCCCAGTTTTCGCGACCTCTTAGATGCTCAATCTGTGGTGACATATGCGATAACGACATCTCGGCAAACAATTTCACAATTAAAATTTAAACTAAACACAATTTTACAGTTATTTAATAAAGCCAAATTCTGGCCCCATAATGTATCGTTTTAAGTGAAAAATCAGAAAAAAAAAATATTTTTCTCAATTGACATTACGAACAAATAACTATTTTCTCTAAAATATCGCAAAATATAGAAATTGTCAAAAAAAAAAAACAAATTGAAAAATTAGCTTAATTTACAGAGTTTTTGCGCCTTTTGTTAATATGTGTCTTTTCCATTTTGTTTTGATGTTTGTTAATTTTGCGCATGTAAATACGATAAAATTCTGTATGTTATGCGCTGTGTTAATGAACATTTTTCTCTACATTGCGACGTTGTGTAAAAATTACTAACCATCTTCAGTTTGCTAATATTCTATAAACGCGCCTTTTTAATTGTTCGTTTTTTTTTTAATTTTGCGAATTTTAAAATTAACTTTAAAATAAAATCAGCTTTTTGACATTTTAATCTTTTTTCAAATTGTCCAAAATAGCGGATAACTTTTATTTTAATGTTGGCTTTAAATTGTCTACGAATGTGCTCCATTATATTTTGACAAAGATTCTGAAGAAAACACAATGCGAGTTTTAAATATTTTGAGTTCTATATTAAAATGTCCCGAGACAAAATTTTTGGCAGAGTCGAGGCAGTTTACAAGGAGGGAAATAAAATTCTAAAACTCTAGAAGAATTCGGTTAGAAAGAAAAATAGTAGAATTTGACTAATATCAATAAAATACTACTAAAATTCAACAACTTGTCATCTGAATAATAAGAAAGCAAATTACTTAGTTGTCAAAAAAGTAAAGAAACTTTATTCTACTAGACTTTCAGAAGTTAATTTATTTATTATTAAAAATCAAAAAGAACACGCAAAATTGTTGCTCTATTCTTCGCAAAAGGAACACGTGTTCATGTATCTCCATCGGTCTTCATTTGTCTGTAATATTCGCTCGTATGCTCTACGTCGCCATCTGTTTGTTAGTGTGCGTCTGTCTATTAAAAGTAACTAAGCCAAATTCTTCTAGATAATAAGTCATTTTTTTCTTAGGTATCAAAAAGTAACTAAGTACAATTTGTCTGGATTGCAGATGTTTTTTTTTTCTTTCTTAGGTATCAAAAACCGACATGAAATACAATGTTTGCATGTGTGTGTTTTCACGAACAAAGAACAGCCAGACAAGCAAGCGTCTGTGTATGTATGAATGTTAAAGATGTAAAAATAGAAAAAAAACGAATTTTCCTACGAATATTGGTATGGTTTCAGTTCGTAAACATAAATAAGGATTCAATTTCGCATAAATACCAAGTTGATTTCATTCCATTGTTATCTACATACACTATACAATGCTTATGGGTAACGTGCGGAAGGTTTATACCTAACCAACAGTAGAGGCTTTTTAGTAATGTTCAACATATCAACAGACAGACACACGAACAAACAGATGGCGCTGACTGACGGACAAAGCAAAACAAAACATAATAGCGGCAACAACTATACGAACACGTAGCCGCGGTTGCTCAGTGGTTAGTGCGTTGGACTGCCAGCCGAAAGGTCCCCGCTTCAAACCTGGACCGGGTCTAACAACATCTTTTCATAGAATCATATTTCTATACCGCGCTACCTCTCGGCAGTAAATGGCAAACCTACGAGAGTAAAACATTGCCTATGAAAAGCTCTCACCCGCCGTTCATATTCGGCAATAAACTGTAGCTCCCCCCACTTTGAGTACAAATACAACACGCACAGAAATTGTGAGAGAGCTCGGCCTAAGTTCTTACAGGATTTTAGTGCCAAACTATTATTATTATACGAACACGTGTTCATTAAATTTTGGGACGAAAACAACAACATTTTTGATACCTAAAAAATTAATAACTAAATTCAACACTAATTCTACTTAGTTATTTTTTTTGATAACTAAGAAATTAATAACTGAATTCGAGAATAATTTTACTTAGTTACTTTTATGACAACTAAGTAAATCCTTTTATTGAAATTAAGAATTTTTCTGTTTAGCTGTATATCACTCCGTATACTTCTTGATTCCTTCTGGATTTTAGAACTTTTAATTAAATGTAAATTTATTATATTAAACCTTTTTTTTCTATTTATTACAGATAATAAATAATACAATGAACTTCTATCGGGCGACGAACTCAAAAATGAATGCAGACTCAAGTATTACAATCAATTATTTGACACTGAAGCGAATATTAAAGTGTTATAACCTTCTCAGCAGGAAATGGCATCATTGACGACAAGGTCATCAATGATGAATCGAGGATATTAAAAAAATTGTCATTGATGAATATGTCTACAACAATTTCATAGGGGACATTGCATTAAAGACGTCATACACTATATGTCATATATACATATATCAATGACATTGTGAAAATCCGTCATTGATGAAATGTTATTGATGATGTCATTGATGATGTCATTGATGAAAAATAACATTCACGTCACATGCCCCAAACGGTATGCAGCATTTACGTTATGAAATACATACAACATACGTCTAGGGTCAGCATATACGCGTAAAACTGAAATTTTGTGTTCGATGTCACCGTGCCATATTATTCATAGGCGCAATTTGAGGGACCAATTTTTTAAAAGCGGGATAATAAGCAGTAGTAATGTTGATGATTAGCAAGTACACATTCCATTCCAACCGAAAACAGAAGAAAATAATAATATTGAAATAATAAATAAAATAAGATAAATATAAAAATATATAAATGAAAAAAATAAATAAAATAATAAAAGAAACTATTTTTTACTAAAAAAAAATTATGTATAACAATCATTTGTGACTTCTTTGATGAATGACGTGGATGATATCAATAATGCTACATCATGTATGAATCGGAGAACATTTGTATGAAAATGTCATCTATGCTTTGCAGGGCGAAAATGCTATCGGTCATCGATGTTTCTGACCTGAAGGGTATCATTGAGGAATCGTTGATTACATTTCCTGCTGGGTTTTGCAAAAAGAAGTGTCTATTTATGTATGTGATTTTTTAAAGTGAATTTCAATTTCGGCATTTAAATAAAATAAATTATCTAATAAATTAACTAAATCCACTTTTGTTTTAATCAGGGGTTGTAACCGATACAAATAACGGTACGGTAACGGATAATAGTTTCGGTAACGATATTTGATTTGAAAAGGTAAGGTATTACCGGTAATTACTGGTATTTTACCGGTAAGAGCAACATTTTTTAGATACCATTTTAAAGCGTAAATTTTTTAACCTTGTTTTATTTATGGGTAACGGCGCAAAAAATAAACAATAAACAGCTAATAAATCTCTTTTTTGTATTATTTAAAAAGAGAAACGTTAAAAAAGATGAACAATTATTTACTTTTAAAAAAGTGGTCCAATTTTAAAAGCATTATGGAATTTATGATGTTTCAATCAAGCCGACTTCTTAGTGTTTTTTTTTTTTGTAAATTTTACTCCTGAAAAAAGTCTTTCCCCACTTAATTGAGTGGCTGGTACAGCAAAAACCACTTTAGAAAGCTGAACAAGAGTGATTTTATTTGGTGACTGTCGTGCCCACCATTCCAGAATATCTCGTTTTTTGTCCACTCGCTTGTCCTTGAGAAAGGAATGCAGCTGTGCATGAATGGTGGCCACTTATTTTAGATCGGCCATTGAATCATTAAGATTGTCGTGTTCCAAGACGCGGATATATGACTCTAAATCATCTGACCCATTTAATTCACGGCAAATTCATCTACTGAATTCATCTACTAGCCGTCGTACTGACCCTACTGGACGACACACTAGACTCCCGACCCAACATGTGGCGTGTGGAAATTGCCGCCAAGATCATCGCCATCAGTGTGCTATATACCAAGAAAAACACCACACAAGCTTGCATGGACATTTGGGACTCAGTGAAGGCGACCGGAACCCAAGCAGTGCAGGACTCGAACGACCCGTTTCGAACGCAAGCAGTGCAAGCAACAAACGACCCGCTGTGAACCCTGGCAATTCCACAACCCATAGACATATTGCTAACGCAAGCATGTTTTTAAGGCAGACCCTCATACCTACTGCCACTGTAAAAGTTTACCATGACAAAAATGGCCATCTGGTATGGGCGTTGGTGAACCCGACTAGAAATGTCACCACCATCGTTCAGCAGCTCGTCGATCAGCTGAAGCTGAGTACGAGTCGTCTAGATAATTTAAAAATTTGTAAGGTTGTAGTGGGTCCTCGGTTTGACGACCCATTAAGATGCGACATTAACTCACTAGTGTCCGAGTTGCCTAGGAATCCGTACGAGCGTGACGTTGATGAAGCCATCTTGAGCCGATTTATCCACATGATGCTCACCGACCCAAAATTTACGGCTTCCGACCCAGTGTTTATAGAGTTGGGTGCGGATGTTTATCCGAAAATATTGAATATTGCATATCCTGCGAAAGTGGATACGCAGTAGATCAGAGCACTGCGTTCGGCTGGACACTCTCTGGTCCATGTAGTATCGGAGCCCCCAACCCAAGGAGTTGTCTTAAAAAAACTATCCTAGACCATAATAAAATAAAAAAAATGAATTTAAAAAATGCAGTATTGCAGAAACTGCAAGGCAGGCGGAATGTTTACGTACAAGCGTAAACTCGATATGTTTGAACATCTCCGTCCGTCATATTCACACAATCGATTATTTATTGATTACTGCGGCGAACCGATCGACCATCGGCTCTGTCATCGTTCGCCGCAAATAATACTACACTCGTTACGTTTACCTAAAACCGTACGATACCCACCCGTCTCCGGACAATCAAAGTGTTTTAAAGTTAACAAGTTTAAACTCACCCCTCAACGCGACAATAATAATAAAAACCCAATCCGGTCAACGCGATAAATAAACAAACAATTAAAACGAACATTCAACAATCAACACAATCACAACAACAGGAAGGAAAATCTATAAACGGAGCATCCACAAAACCAACATCACACATCAAAACACTTGGCATAACCCACTGAAAATAAGGTAAAATCTTTGCATTTTATATATTGTATTTTGCCATTTTACCGCGACCCACCCGATTCAGTTAAATTGAAATTATATTATTTCAATCGTGTTTCTAATGCTCCACAATCATTACTTCGTTTGCCAGCCGAACACGATTGATATATATATATATATATATATATATATATATATATATATCTATATATATATATATAGATATATATATATATATATATATATATATATATATATATATATATATATATATATATGTATATATATTAATACGAATAGAGGTAATTTGCTCCACTGTGCAAGCAATTAATAATAATAAATGAGATGCAAGATAATTCAGCGCACTAAGAAATGTGTTAGAAAGAGACAGAAGATCATTCAGCGCACTAAGCAATGTGTTAGAAAGAGACAGAAGATCATTCAGCGCACTAAGAAATGTGCGAGAAAAAGATGGAAGATCAGCACATTAAAACACATGAGTGCGAATGAGATGCCAATAGCATGCGTCATTCACGAAACGAGTAGAGGGTTCTCGAAACAAGTCGAAGCTTGTCGAAACGTGTCGAACTGATGCATGTATTATAGAAAGGCGGCGCATCTGAGGCACAGCACTTCAGTAGTAATTGTAAAGTGGTCAAGTACGTCTCGTGTGAGAACAATTTCATGTTAAATAGTGGACATGCAGCAGTTGTTATAATTTGTTATTAGTAAAGTTGTTTATTAAAGTGAATTAATAAAGTTATTTGTTATAATTTAAACCAAACATAAGAGTGTTTTTATTTTATTCACCATCCAGAGATACGAACTTGTAGGACAGTTTTCCGTAGACTGAATTTTCGTAACATTGGTGTCAGAAGTGGGATTGTGATACAAAATGGTTAAATTTAATCAATTTAAAGTCGACCAACTAAAGAAGGAGCTGGCGTCTCGTAATCTTGCAACTGCTGAAATGAAAGTAAAGCTACAAAAGCGTATAATGGAAGAATTAGAGAACCAAGGCATTAATCTCGCAAAGCACGATTTTGAAGCGGAAGCTGCAGCACCATCAACGAAAATTATGGACACAGAAGGAAAAGTACAGTCCCAAACACTTGACATGAGCCAGTTAATCGCAGTTGTGCAGCGGCAGTTTCAGAAAAAGGAAGAAAATTCCATTAAAATAGGGAAGAAACTTCAGGAAAATTCTGAACAGCTTCTAGAAGTTTCTATTACACTAAAAAGAAAAGTAAATAAGCTTGAAGCGCATATGGATAACGTTCTTAGTAAAATGCAAAAATTGGAAAATGGTTTCGACAAAAAGCTAAAGAAAATACAAGAAAATGTCAGTTTACTACAGCTAAGGGGACCCTCACTGCATGTTGCCGGTGGTACGAAGCTGAAACCGCCGATGTACGATGGCCATATATGGCTGATAAATGACAACGCCCAATCGAGAGGTAAATGCTACAACTGTAAAAAATATGGGCATATGGCACGCGACTATCGTGAAAAACGTAATCCATCTAAGGGATACAGATCAGAAAAGAGACCTGAAGATGGTCCAAATAAAACCGGGGGACATCGTGGAAATTCAGGCACTGTGTTGGCGCGAGCTTGTAAAATGGAATCCAGAGAGTGCCCGAGAGAAGAAGTAAAGACGAACATAATTAACGTCCGCTCGTTAAATGTCATGGTAGAAAATCAATGGAGTATAGAGAAAAAACAAAATGATCAAAAGAAAGACGCTGACATCGCAAAAATTAGGACGTTCAAAAAACAACAAAGAAAGCGATTATGGAAAGAGATAGTATCCAACAGTCCAATAAGCAGTGCTTACTGGGCGCAGTGGCAAAGCCTGAAGCTACAAATGGTTGTTTGTACCGTGTGTGGGAAACTGAAAATGGCAGATCTGCACGAAATTTGATTGTTGTTCCCAAGTCAAAAATAAAAACGATAGTACTGAAATGCCATTGTGGATACAATGATTAATTTACATCTGTTCGGGACGAAAAAATTTAGAGGGCAGTGTTATGAAAAGAGGTAATTTGCTCCACAAGCCTGGTCACATGGAACGTAGTGCCATGCCCATTTTTCCAATCCCGCTTACATTTTACTTTACTATTAAACATTTTAAAATTATCCTTCGTTTCGATTAGTACTACTCTGCTCTTAGTAAGTCAGGAGTTAGCATTTTTAAAATTTTAGTTATATGTAAGGTTCCTCGCCCCATTGTCCCATTCCGTCCACATTCTAAGTGACTATTACAATGTTTAATATAATCTTTTGTTTCGATTTTTAACTCTGCTCTTAATAAGTAAAGAGTTATAGAAATTTTAAAGTTTTGATTATATGAGAAACGTCACGCCCCGTTGTGCGCTCCCGACCAAATTTCATGTTCCTAGGGTAGATATTTTAGATTTTCCGGCTTTTCCTTTGGGTTTTTCCGACTTTTCTTTTTCCTAAACCACTCTTGCATTGACACCAACAAAATACAAAGGAAATTAGGCAAATCCGTCACATTTCATTTTTATATAGATACAAGCTGGACCCGTGCACAGCTGCGCCCGTGCTAAGTTTTTGTAATTGCAAAACTATATCGTTTATAAAGTGTGAATACATTTACGCCCCTTTTTCCCTTTTTAGTGCAAGCCTAGTCACTATTTTTCCCGCCCACATTGAAGATAGTGCCATGCCCATTTTCCAATTCCGCATACATTCTACTATACTATTAAACATTTTAAAATGATCTTTCGTTTCGATTTGTACAACTCTGCTCTTAGTAAGTCAGGAGTTAACATTTTTAAAATTTTAGTTATATGGGAGGTGCCGTCCACATTCTAAGTGACTATTACAATGTTTAATACAATCTATTGTTTCGATTTTTATAACTCTGCTCTTAGTAAGTAAAGAGTTATAGAAATTTTAAAGTTTTGGTTATATGAGAGATACCACGTCCCGTTGTGCAAACCCGCCCATATTCTACGTGACGATTGGAGTTTTAAATATGAACATTTGTTTTCACTATTATAACTCAACTCTTAGTATGTCAGGAATAATAGGAATTTTAAAGGGAGGTGCCACGCCCTTTAATCCAATCCCGCTCATATTCTACGTGACGATTGGAGTTTGTAATATAAACCTTAGTTTCGATTTATATTACTCTAATTTTAGTAAGTAAGGAGTTACAACATTTTTATAGTTTTAGTCATATGGAAAGGGACACGCCCTTTTGTTCAATTCCGCCCACATTTGTAAAAAAGATAAAGAACTACAATATACGTCACTGAGCTAAATTTTCTGACTGTGCTTATCTTAATTACTCCGATATTTTTAATTAAAATTTCAATTTTGCCACGCCCATTTGTGTACCTTAGGAGGCGAATTTCAAAAACTCCCTTCGTAGTGCACACATACGTCAAGAGATGAACACCCTGCCCAAATTTCATAGTCCTAGGGTCAAACTTAGATATTTTCGATTTTCCGGCTTTTCCTTTGGGTTTTTCCGACTTTTCATTTTTCCTAAACCACTCTTGCATTGACACGAACAAAATACAAAAGGAATTATGCAAATCCGTTCTCTCGTGATGCTCTGGCACACACAGGACATTTTATTTTTATATATATATATATATATATATATATATATATATATATATATATATATATATATATATATATATATATATATATATATATATATCTATATATATACGGTACCCATATTGGGCGGCTTCCTGATCAGCGAATGATCCCATGTTAGAGAAGGCTGTTATTCTCCAACACATTGAAAGGCATTATGGCATTCCTGGACACAACGGATTTGAAAAACAACAAGAAAACAAGAAAGAAGGAAATCTTCCAGAAAACCCAGTTATGAGGAAGTCGGCGATCACGAGATCCCTCCCCTGCAATGGTGCCAACTAGAACAGCGGCGACTGATGGAGCAGTGGGCAATAGTGATGTTGTAGGAACTCCACTTAGCAGATGCCCGGTGATTATAAATGCACCCATAGTTGTGACAAACCATGTTTCATCTGAAAAGAATATCGTGAAATTGGGTGGCAAGATCTGCCAGCTGGTCGATTTTCTAAAAGGACGCACCAATGTTCATAAGGGAATCGTAGCGTGTGCGCGAGAAAGCGGCCTGTCCAAAGGAAGCCTGCCCGTCAGGATGCCCTTGTCATCGGAGTATGTCAGAAACTTCGTATGCTGACATACTCCGAAAGGTTAAAAGTGATCCCAAATTAGAAATTCTTGGTCAAAACGTCAGGAATATCCGGCAAACAACGAAAGGTAAATTTTTGTACCAAGGAGCCTAATAAACCTGACCATCAGAATACAGGTGAATTCAGGCATACTATCGAGGAGGTCCTTGGTACAAAGATATGGACGAGGTTACATCTAAAGAAGAGGTCTACGAAAGGCGCAAAATTTTCAGAAAAGTATAAAATTGCAAATGCACCTAATTTACAAAATTTTTGCGCCGCTACAGAAGTGCGAAAATATAGAGAAAGTCACAAAAATGTTCAAAACATCACAAAATGGAAAAGGTTCCCAATTTACAGAAAATTTACGCCTTTCTAAAATACGCAAAAAATATATAAAAATAATATTGTTTTTAGTGAAAAATCAGAAAAAAAAAATATTTTTCTCAATTGACATTACAAACAAATAACTATTTTCTATTTTATATAAACAAATAATTTATAAGTAAAGTTAAATAATAACAAGTAATAATAATTCAAGTCTTCAGTCCAACACCCCCACTAGATTCGATGTTCTTGACAGCTAACTTGTTTCTGCATTCAACAAAATTCTTGACAGGTAATCCTTTTGTTAGTGCATCTGCAACCATTTCTTCACTTGGAACATGTTGAATATTGATGCATGAATTTTGCACAAGATCTCTTCGATCGCGCATGAAACATACTGTTATGTGCCAGATCGATTGCACTTTTGTTGTCTGAATACAATCGCCACGAACCTTGTTCTTGTTGGGTTATTTCAGCATAGAACGCTTTGAACCATATGACTTCTTGACACGTAGCCGAATTTTCCATATACTCCGCCTCTGTTGTCGATAATGCCACAGTCGCTTGCAATTTCGAATTCCATGCCACGCAGCCACCTTGGTATATAAACGCATAGCCAGTAGTTGACCGGCAAATATCTAAATTGTTCGCACAATCTGCGTCAGTAAATCAAATCACCTCGTCATCCGACTGCCGGGTGTATTCCAATTTAAAATTAAGAGTAACTTTTAAATATCTGAACACCCGCTTTACAGCAACCTTGTGTGCTTTTCCTGGCCTTTTTATGAAATTGGATAATGCCCCCAATGCATATGCTATATCCGGTCTACTGATTTGAGCTGCATACAGCAGACTGCCAATTGCTCCCTGATACGCAACATTTTTCATTTCCTCTATTTCTGCATCAGTGCTGGGGGAAAACTCCATGGGCAGTTTTTGATTGCATCTACACGTGTACTCACGTCTTTGCAATCTTCCATGAAGTTTTGGAAAATATCTCGCGAATAACGCTCCTGAACAATCCAGAGCTTGCTGTACTTCCTGTCGCGTGTAATCTTCATCCCCAGAATGAAATTCGCCTCTCCAATATCTTTCATTTGGAAATTCTTATTTAAGAAGTTTTTAAGTTTCTCCTTTAATGCAGAATTATTTGAAATGATCAATATATCGTCGATATATATTGTTATGTATATCCGGATTTCCCTTTCTTCATAGTAATATATACACGGATCATTTTTAGCTTGCTGCATTCCAAATTCCTTCAAAGTGTTACTCAGTGTTTGATTCCAGCAGCGGCTCGCTGGAATTGGTCAAAAAACTACACTCAGAAAAAAATGAACCATTGATCTTATGGTTCATGTATTAATAGGTTTTTTTTTTTAAATAAATACTATTGTTTTAATGGTTTCCTCCTATAATAATAAACGTGGCATAAAATACATAAACACGAATATAAACATGTTCGTTTAATACATAATGCTGCGTGCTTGTGTTTGCTCAAAATGGGTATACGAATCCTGAAAATAACTACAAACTTTCCATCGCTGAAGAATTTCCATTCATTTGATACCTATATTTACAAATGAGTAGGTATACCGAATATCGATTTTTTTTTGGGAACCACAACTCGTTTCGCAGGAAAACATTATTTTGAAGTATTTCAGCATGATGTCAATATATATTTGACCAAAAAAGTTTACCTAAGCACGTATACAGTAAAATTGATCTGTAGATTTAAATTGTATATGAGGTATTTGAACATAAGTGGTCGGTTCTCAGGTCACAATAGATCGATCATACCAATTTTCTTGTTCAGACAGCGTAGATATATAAGTAATAAGTAACACTAAGAGTGAGAGGGTATATTCAGTTTTGTACGCCGTTTGTACCACCCAGAAGGAAGCATCTCCGGTATGGAAAAGTATATATTGTTACGAAAAGAGGTAATTTGCTCCACTGTGCAAGCAATCAACAATAATAAATGAGACGCAAGACAATTCAGCGCACTAAGCAATGTGTTAGAAAGAGACGGAAGATCATTCAGCGCACTGAGGCAGTGTGCGAGAAAGAGATGGAAGATCAGCGCATTAAAACACATAAGTGCGAATGAGATGCCAATATCATGCGTCATTCACGAAACGAGTAGAAAGTTCTCGAAACAAGTCGAAGCTTGTCGAAACGTGTCGAACTGATGCATGCAGTATATAAGACCGCGCATCTGAGGCACTGTACTTCAGTTGTGATTTAATAGTGAACTAGTGCGTCTCGTGAGTGAACATTGTAAAGATAAATTGTAGTAATTCATCAGTTGATATAAGTGATTATTCTTTAAGTTGTTATTTAAATTAATAAAGTTAATTAATACTAGTTGAAATAATACTAGTTAAAACCAAATATAAGTGCGTTTTTATTTTGTACACAATCCAGCGATACGAACTCGTAGAACAGTTTTCCGTAGACTGAATTTTCGTAACATTGGTGTCAGAAGTGGGATTGTGATACAAAATGGTTAAATTAGAACAACTTAATGTCGACCAGCTAAAGAAGGAGCTGGCGAATCGTGATCTTCCAACTGCTGGTACGAAAGTAGAGCTGCAAAAGCGCCTAATGGACGAATTAGAGGCGCAAGGCATTGATCTTACGATGCACAATTTTGAAGTGGAAGTTGCAGCACCGTCATCGAAAAATCTGGACACAGAGGAGAAAGTACAGACCCAAGTTTTTGATATGAGCCAGTTGATCGGAGCTATGCAACAACAATTTCAGATAATGGCTCAAGAAAATTCCAGACAGTTTCTAGAAAATTCCAACAAAATGGAACAGAAACTTGTAGAAAATTCCAATCAGCTCAAATTAGACATGAAGCACGAACTTGTAGAAAATTCCAATCAGCTCAAATTAGACATGAAGCATGAACTTGTAGAAAATTCTAACAAAATAGAACAGAAACTTCAGGAAAATTCTGAACAGCTGCAAGAACATTCTAAGCAGTTTCTGGAAGTTTCTAATACACTACATAGCAAAGTAAATGAACTTGAAGCGCATATAAATGATGTTGATGATAAAATTCAAAGATTAGAAAATGGTATAGACAAAGAAATCCAGGAAATAACGTGTTGCAGATAAATGGACCTACACAGCATGTTGTTAGTGGTACGAGGCTAAAATCGCCGATTTACGATGGAACCACAGCGTTCAACATTTTCAAGCTGCAATTTGAGACCACGGCTGTAAGTAATCGATGGAATAATGAGGACAGCGTAGCCGCACTTATCGTGGCGCTTAAAGGAGGCGCAGCCGAAGTATTGCAGACTGTTCCAGAAAGTGATCGAAACAGTTATTTAGCGGTTATGGCTGCACTGCAGCGAAAATATGGCAGTGATCACATGAAGCAAATCTACAGAATGGAACTAAAATGCCGAATGCAAAGAAATGGTGAAACATTGCAGGCGTATTCAGCGGACGTCGAGAGGCTTGCGCATTTGTCGTATGCAGATTCAACGATTGATTTCATAGAAAAGTGCATCCGGAAACAAGACGTGCCACAGTGACAATGCCGAAAGTGACATTTACGGAAACTGTAACCACAGCGCTAACACAGGAAACAGCAACTACGTTGTGCCGCCCAGCGCCAAAGGTCCGTAAACTAGATGTGGAGAATGAAGACCTACTTCAGGTAATTTGCCAAGCGTTAAAAAGTGGAGCTAAACCAGATTACACTGCAGCCAACCGAGACACTCAATTTAAAGGTAAATGCTACAACTGTGATACATATGGGCATATGGCACGTGATTGTCGTAAGAAACGCAAGCGCTCAATGAATCCATTTGCAAATGAACCCCGACATGAAGAAACCCAGGATCATGTCCAAAATAACGTAAATTTTAATCAATCTTTAAACTAAAACGAGTCAATTCTGCGGGGCACGATCTGACTCCCATAACCGATTGCCCCAGAATCTCCATTTCACAAATTGCTCGAAAGCCAAATAGCTTAACTGTCGAAGGACTCATTGATTGTACAGCATATATGGTAACATTGGGTACGGGAGCTTCACACTCAATAATAAGAAGTAACCTTGTTAAGGATAAAGTAGAGCCGCTTGTAGGAATAAGATTACAAACAGCTACAGGTGAAGAGGCCCCTATCAGAGGAAAGATTACCAAGAAAATACCGATTGGTACTACGACAGTTAAGCATGATTTTATTGTGGCAGAAATAGTAGACGAAATAAAACTTGGCATGGACTTCATGATAATGAACGGTTTCACACTTGATTTAACAAGAAAAATTTTGAATTATGCCAATACGGAGATCCAACTAAATATTGATTGTGACCAGAGCCCGAAAATGAAACAAGTTATTGCTTACAAAAATAGAAAAATACCACCTAATTCAGAAGCAATTGTTTGGGCGAAATTAAATTGAGATTGTGGGATAAGCAAGTTGTGGGTTATTGAAGCAAACGAAGAGCTGTATAAAAGTAACATAGTGGTAGGAAGAACACTTGTTGAGGCGGAGAAAGACAGAATTGTACCTATAAGAGTTCTCAATTTGGAAAACTCGTCAAAATTAATCAAAAAGGGAACAGTGGTAGGCCAGTGTCAAGAGGCGTCAGCGATTATAAATTGTGAGTCAAATACATCAAAGGACTATGTCACACCGCAAGTAAACAAACAATATACTCACAAGTTTATAAATGAGTGGACGAAGGATTTGGCTGCCAAAGAAAAAAGTCAAGTGCAACAGCTAATTGACAAATATCGGTGTATATTTGCTGAAAAGGGCCAAAAGGACGGCAGAACTGCCATTGTAAAACATCGAATAGACACTGGTGATTTTAACCCAATTCGTCAAGCACCAAGAAGGGTACCATTTGCGAAAAGAGACGAAGTATCACATTTGGTTGAAGAAATGCACACAAATGGCGTGGTGGAACCATCTGAGAGTCCATGGAGTTCACCAGTAGTATTGGTGAAAAAGAAGGACGGTAGTACTCGGTTCTGCGTTGACTACGGAAAACTTAATGATGTCACAAAGAAAGATAGTTATCCATTGCCAAGAATCGATGACACATTGGATACACTATCTAATGCTAAGTGGTTTTCCACGTTGGACTTGCAAAGCGGTTACTGGCAAGTAGAAATCGATATAAAAGATCGAGAGAAGACCGCATTCAGTACTGGAGAAGGACTATGGCAATTTTTGGTAATGCCGTTTGGACTATGCAATGCTCCAGCAACATTCGAGCGGTTAATGGAGCACGTATTAAAAGGTTTACACTGGAAAACATGCCTAGTATACCTTGATGACATAATTGTTCTGGGCAAGGATTTCAACGAACATCTAAGAAATCTAGAGGAAGTATTCCTTCGATTGAAAAATGCGGGTCTACAACTAAGCCCAAAGAAATGCTCCCTTTTCAAGAAAGAAGTCAAGTATCTGGGCCATCGAGTTACCACGGAGGGAGTGCATACCGATAAAGATAAAATAGTTGCAGTGAAGGAGTGGCCCAGACCGCAAAACCTACATGACCTACGAAGTTTCTTGGGGCTATGTACATACTACAGGCGATTTGTTCCAGGTTTTGCCAATGTTGCTAGCAGTCTTCACGAATTGACAAGAAAGAACCGCGCATTTCATTGGGGTGATGATCAAGAAAGGGCGTTTTTGAAATTAAAAGATCTACTGTGCTCAGCACCAATTCTTGCGTATCCAATTCCAGGTGAGAAATTTATACTAGATACGGATGCAAGCGGATACGGAATAGGCGGAGTTCTCTCTCAAGTAATCAATGGATACTACAGTAAAACATTGTCCAAGCCCGAGCGAAATTACTGTGTCACCAGGAGGGAGCTTCTTGCTGTAATTGAAAGTGTGAAAAATGTCCATAAGTAACTATACGGACAACAGTTTCACTTAAGAACCGATCACGCAGCACTACGATGGTTACTTCAGTTCAAAGATCCGGAAGGTCAAATTGCGCGTTGGATAGAGCGATTGCAGAGCTACGATTTCTCAATTGAACATCGTAAAGGAGGAAATCATGGAAATGCAGATGCTCTGTCACGACGCCCATGTAAACTAGAATGCAGACATTGTTCAAGAGCTGAAGGAAAAGAAAACATAATTGACATTCGTTTGCTAAATGTTTTGCCCGATGAAAAATGGACCCGGAACAAATTCAAATTGATCAAAAGAGTGATCCCGATCTCACAAAAATCATGATGTTCAAGGAACAGCAAAGAAAACCATCATGGGAAGATATAGCTGCCGACAGTGCCATAACTAAAGCTTACTGGGCACAGTGGCAGAGCTTAAAGCTACAAGATGGTTGCTTATATCGTGTATGGGAAAATGACGATGGCACATCCGCTCGTAGTTTGATTGTTGTTCCCAAGTCAAAAATAAAAGAGATATTAGCGGAATACCATGGTGGATCTAGTGGTGGTCATTTGGGCATTAATAAAACGGTCGAGAAGGTAAAGAAACGTTTTTATTGGATTGGATGCCAAGAGTCAGTCGCAGATTGGATTCGCAGTTGCCCACAATGTGTACCAGCAAAAGAACCAACAGTCAGAAGTCGCGGCAGGATGCATCAATACAACGTGGGAGCACCATTCGAGCGTATTGCCATGGATGTCGCCGGGCCGTTTCCAATTAGTGATGCGGGGAATAAGTATGTGCTTGTCGTCATTGACTACTTCAGCAAGTGGCCTGAAGTGTATCCCATGCCGAATCAAGAAGCCACAACAGTTGCGGATTAATTAGTTAACAACTGGTTAAGCCGATTTGGAGTACCGTTGGAATTGCATTCAGATCAAGGAAGAAATTTTGAGTCTGCTGTATTTAAAGAAGTATGCAAAGTCCTCAACATACACAAAACACGAACAACGCCTTTGCACCCGCAATCAGACGGCATGGTGGAGAGATTCAATCAGACTTTGGAAGAGTATCTCAGAAAAGTGGTTGATAAAAATTAAAAAAGATTGGGATACACACATACCACTATTCCTCATGGCTTATCGAACGGCGGTTCATGATACCACGGCAACTTCACCATCTAAAATTGTTTTTGGAACAGACTTAAGATTACCTGCGGATTTAAAGTTTGGTGCGAGTCCTTCAGCTGGAATTCCTGTACACAATTATGTTTTAAGAAAAAGTGAAGAAATGAACGAAGTGCATCAGTTTGTAAGACAACGTACACAATTTGCGAGTGATAAGATGAAGGCCATATACGACTTGCGCACAAATTCAGAGTATAGCGAAGCACTATCCTTAATTATTATTATATTGTATATTGTACCTAAACACTTATTATTATATTGTTAAATTAACTTTCTATTTTAAATAACAAAACACTATTGTAAACTTTTATTAATTTGTATAATCAATGCCTTTGAAATTTAAATTGTTTTCCTTTTAAACAAAATATGTAAAATAAATCATTATTGAATGAGCAAAGCTCATCTACTGGCGCCCAACGTAAAATAAAAAAAAATAAAAATATTTTTTTTTCTTTCAAAATTGAAAATTAAAATCAAATATCTTTCAATTTTTTTTTCACATAAAAAAAATAAAAAAAATAAATTGAAATGCCACGATTGCGTCGCTAAAACTCAGCAGCAAGACTCAACAATGCATCGTCAGCGGATAATTCACAAGCAATAGGCATGGATATTCCACCAGAAGGGTCCCCATCCAGGGTTCAGCCTGCGTCGGTCCCTTCGGTGACGCTATCCGACATGCAACTGCGAATGCTGCTAGGCGAGAAATCGGCACCTCAAGAAACCCTCAGCGGCTTTCCAGAGCGGTTCAACGGAGAAACCGATCGCGATTCATTTGATAATTTTTTAATGAATTTACGCGTCTACAAAGATATTAAACGAGTACCTGATGATGTGGCACTCAAAGAGTTACCCCTTTTACTTCGTGACTACGCAGCGCTATGGTTCACTGGTGTCCGATACGAATTAGACAGCTGGGTTACCGCTATCGATCGGCTCCGTGACCATTTTGCGCCCAAAAAGCAACCATATGAGATCTATAATATGATCTTTCAAGAGAAGCAAAAGGCGGATGAGTCAACTGACATGTTTATTGGCAGGAAACGAGCTCTATTTGCCGAACTTCCTTCGCCACGTTTTCCGGAAATCGTTCAACTCGACATGATGTACGGGCTTCTGCGGTTCGACGTGCAAAAGCAAATTAAGCGCATCGATATTTCATCATTTGCAGATTTGTCGTATAGAGCTCGCATGTATGAAACGCAACTGAGCACTAAATCTAAATTAGACGTTCAGTGTAAATCCAAACAGTTCGCTCATACCGACGAAAAAGAGGATCAAGGTAATCGATGCAAATTTTGCCGCGCACGTAATCATACTATCGACGTATGCCGAAAACGTTTAGCTTTTCTGAAAGAAGATCGAAAAACGATTGAGACTGCAAATTCATTCACCCTTAAATGCCACAAATGCGGTTTGGCAGGGTACTATCGATCAAATTGCCCGAACTGTTCTCAACATCGATTTAACACGGCAACAACAAATAATGCATGCAATTATATTAATATAAGTAATGATAATGGACTACCCAAAGGTATTCTTGGTTTCCATGATTTTGACGGTCTAGCTTGTATTGATACAGCATCTAGAACAAGCTTAGCTAGCTATTCTTTTTATGAATATTTGAAGAAGAAAAACCAAATATTTAATCAAATGCAAGCAGAAGTTACACTCGCTGATGGCATTGTTCGTTTACAGAACGTACTAACAACATTTGTTGATATATCTTTTGGTAATAAAATATTAAAAACATTTTTTATGATATTACCGGAAACAAAATCAAAGCATATTCTATTGGGAATCGATTTTTTGGAAAAAGCTAAAATTATTATCGATTCCTCGCAAATGGAGTGGTATTACGCGGATACCCCGAATATCAAATACGATTATCTGCCAGAAGTACATAAACCACAAACAACGTTTGCATACAGCTCAACTAAGCACTCATCGCCATCTAAAAAGATACGCTTGGAAGAGAAAAAGCCATGTGACGTCGAAGAACTTTACGATTTGTTTCGATATTCACTACCTCTTCAAGTGGTCACACCCGAAAAGAAATCGTCGGAAAATATTTTTTTAAGATACATACGAGGTAGTACTGCGCCGATTGATGACCGTCTATTCGGGCCACCTATTCGCAAGCTCGATTTCAACATGGTGAATGTAGCGCTCAGAGATGACGAAGCCATTGATGTGGAATCAATATCTAAAAATAAACTGAACGACATCTTTAAAGAATATGAGACTCTATTTTCTGACATGAGCACAGCTCACACCAATTTTTACCACAACATAAATACGACATCGGAAGAACCGATTGCTACACGAGCTTATCGTCTATCACCTGCACGAAAATTACAGCTCAAACAAGAAATTTTAGCAATGAAACAAAAAGATGTTATAGAAGAAAGCGACACACCATGGGTTTCCCAAAAAGGATGGAAAAATTCGCGTTTGTATTGATTATAGACAGTTAAATGCAATAACAGTTCCCGATCGTTACCCGCTGCCTCGTATTGATGACTTGATTCATGCTGCTAAATGTACACCATATATGTCGACGTTGGATTTACAAAGTGGTTACTGGCAAATAAACATAAGACCAGAAGACATGGATAAAACAGGATTCATTACACCTTTCGGTACGTTCCGTTTTAAACGAATGCCGTTTGGACTGAGAAACGCTCCAGCCACGTTTCAACGGACAATGGACAGGTTTCGTAATGGCCTTCCACATATTCTTATATTAATATATTTGGACGATATCATAATATGTTCAGAATCATTTGATCAACACGTTCAAGATTTACAATTGGTTTTCCAGCGCCTTCTGAATCAAGGATTCCGTGTAAATCGTAACAAATGCAAATTTAGGTGCTCAGAAGTAAACTATCTTGGACATGTCCTAACAAAAAGTGGAATTCAGGTGGATAAAAATAAGACGCAAGCAATTTTGAATATGATTGAGCCAAGAGATGTGAAACAAGTGCTATCCTTCTTGCAAACCTGCTCATGGTACCGTCGGTTTATTCCCAAATTTGCAGATGTAAGCAAACCATTAAGTTATTTAAAAAAAAAAATATTCCGTGGCAATGGAAACAGGATCAGCAAAACGCCTTTGATCGATTGAAGAAATTGCTCTCATCTCCACCCATACTTAAACAAGCTAACGAAGATGAACTATTTATCTTAAAGACTGATGCAAGTGGTTACGCTATTGGGGCAGTTCTCGTCCAGGGGGAGGGTGAAATGGAGCATCCCATCGAATACGCTAGCCGCCTATTAACAGATGCTGAAAGAAATTACTCAACTATTGAGAGAGAAGCACTTGCAATTGTCTGTGCTGTTAATAAATTTCGTGGTTACTTTGAAGGGTCAAAAATACTTTTATTAACAGATCATCAACCCTTAAAATGGCTAATGAATCTGAAGTCTCCTACTGGAAGATTAGCAAGATGGTCGCTACAACTTCAATCATTTGACATTGAAATAAAGTATATACAAGGAAAGTTAAACAACGTAGCAGATACTTTATCAAGATTACCGACTTCTTTTGAATCATGTTTGTTCGAAATTGATATACCGACAAAATCTTCTAAAGAAATTAGAACACAACAAATGCATGATACAGAAATTGCCAACATTATAAATACTTTAGAATCGATGGAAATTGAAAAATCAGAAATGGCTAGGACGTACTCATCTGCAGGCTATCTTATAAATAATGGTGTGTTATACCGTTACGGCAATTCAAACAAAGACAATGCGCAATTGGTGGTTCCTAACGATGAACGCGAAGAAATTATTAAGGAATTTTACAGTGCTGATATCGCCGGACATTACGGAATTGAAAAAACTAAATCAAAAATAAAAGAGCATTTCTACTGGCCAAAAATGAGCAAAGACATTCAACAATTTGTTAAAAGCTGTGACAAATGCCAGCGATACAAACCTACAAATTTAAAACCTGTGGGTCTTCTACAAACAAGCCCAACAAACCAACGTTTTGAGGTATTAGCGTTAGATCTATTCGGGCCTTTACCACCAAGTGATGAGTTCAAACATATTTTGATTATTGAAGATACGACTACACGTTGGATAGAAATTTTCGCATTGAAAGAATCAACGGCAGCGAATTGTGCAACAATTCTATTAAATGAAGTTTTTCTTCGATATGGCTTACCACGAAGGGTCATCAGTGACAATGGTCCTCAGTTTATTTCAAGTGTAATGCAGTATTTGACACGTTCCCTAGGAATACAACAACAATTGATTCCCCTATATCATCCGCAAGCTAATATGGTCGAGCGTAAAAATCGTGATCTAAAGGTGCGATTGTCTATGTTGGTGGAAGACAAACACAATACTTGGAGCAAGTATCTACCTGCTGTACGTTTCGCTATGAACACTGTGGTATGTCGTATTACTGGAAAAACTGCTGCTTTTCTTAATTTTGGGAGAGAATTAAGAACACCGGTCGAAATAACGCATGATCTATCAAATATCATATACAACCAAAATTTTGTTGATGAGATTACACCGCAATTAAAGATTTTTTCGGAAATTTTAAAAGAATCTGAAGAACGCAACATGAATGAAAACGAAATCAACAATTTCCATGCAAATAAGAAACGACGTCCGGCAATAGAATACATCATTGGAGACTCTGTATGGGTGACAACCCATATACTAAGTAACGCATCCAAAGAAGTTTCTGCAAAATTCGTTCCACGACGGGATGGCCCGTATATAATACTCAAGCGACTAGGTGCCAATACATATGAAGTAGGTCGTACAGCTGACAACAAATCGTCCATGGGCGTATTCCATACATCATCACTTTTACCAGTCATCCCAAGAGAACATCAGTCCACAAAACCATTATACCCTATATGCAGAAGAGGCAGACCGAGGAAGAACTAATATCGTACATAAAGTGCACCGGGACGTTTCACACTTTCTGAGGGGGAGTATATAGCGAAGCACTATCCTTAATTATTATTATATTGTATATTGTACCTAAACACTTATTATTATATTGTTAAATTAACTTTCTACTTTAAATAACAAAACACTATTGTAAACTTTTATTAATTTGTATAATCAATGCCTTTGAAATTTAAATTGTTTTCCTTTTAAACAAAATATGTAAAATAAATCATTATTGAATGAGCCAAGCTCCTCTATTGGGATTTACGGAAGGACAACTTGTTTTGCTCTATAACCCACAAAGAAAGAAAGGCTTATCCCCTAAGCTACAAACACACTGGGAAGGACCAGACAAGATAATTAAAAGAATTAACGATGTCGTGTATCGGATTCAGAATACTGCAGGCGTTAGAAGAAAAATGAAAGTGGTACATTTAGAAAGGTTGGCGCCGTATAGAGAGAGAGAGGATTAACATCTGTTCGGGACGAACAGATTTAGGTGGAGGGCAGTGTTACGAAAAGAGGTAATTTGCTCCACTGTGCAAGCAATCAACAATAATAAATGAGACGCAAGACAATTCAGCGCACTAAGCAATGTGTTAGAAAGAGACGGAAGATCATTCAGCGCACTGAGGCAGTGTGCGAGAAAGAGATGGAAGATCAGCGCATTAAAACACATGAGTGCGAATTAGATGCCAATATCATGCGTCATTCATGCGTCATTTACCACAACATAAATACGACATCGGAAGAACCGATTGCTACACGAGCTTATCGTCTATCACCTGCACGGAAATTACAGCTCAAACAAGAAATTTTAGCAATGAAACAAAAAGATGTTATAGAAGAAAGCGACACACCATGGGTTTCCCAAAAAGGATGGAAAAATTCGCGTTTGTATTGATTATAGACAGTTAAATGCAATAACAGTTCCCGATCGTTACCCGCTGCCTCGTATTGATGACTTGATTCATGCTGCTAAATGTACACCATATATGTCGACGTTGGATTTACAAAGTGGTTACTGGCAAATAAACATAAGACCAGAAGACATGGATAAAACAGGATTCATTACACCTTTCGGTACGTTCCGTTTTAAACGAATGCCGTTTGGACTGAGAAACGCTCCAGCCACGTTTCAACGGACAATGGACAGGTTTCGTAATGGCCTTCCACATATTCTTATATTAATATATTTGGACGATATCATAATATGTTCAGAATCATTTGATCAACACGTTCAAGATTTACAATTGGTTTTCCAGCGCCTTCTGAATCAAGGATTCCGTGTAAATCGTAACAAATGCAAATTTAGGTGCTCAGAAGTAAACTATCTTGGACATGTCCTAACAAAAAGTGGAATTCAGGTGGATAAAAATAAGACGCAAGCAATTTTGAATATGATTGAGCCAAGAGATGTGAAACAAGTGCTATCCTTCTTGCAAACCTGCTCATGGTACCGTCGGCTTATTCCCAAATTTGCAGATGTAAGCAAACCATTAAGTTATTTAAAAAAAAAAATATTCCGTGGCAATGGAAACAGGATCAGCAAAACGCCTTTGATCGATTGAAGAAATTGCTCTCATCTCCACCCATACTTAAACAAGCTAACGAAGATGAACTATTTATCTTAAAGACTGATGCAAGTGGTTACGCTATTAGGGCAGTTCTCGTCCAGGGGGAGGGTGAAATGGAGCATCCCATCGAATACGCTAGCCGCCTATTAACAGATGCTGAAAGAAATTACTCAACTATTGAGAGAGAAGCACTTGCAATTGTCTGTGCTGTTAATAAATTTCGTGGTTACTTTGAAGGGTCAAAAATACTTTTATTAACAGATCATCAACCCTTAAAATGGCTAATGAATCTGAAGTCTCCTACTGGAAGATTAGCAAGATGGTCGCTACAACTTCAATCATTTGACATTGAAATAAAGTATATACAAGGAAAGTTAAACAACGTAGCAGATACTTTATCAAGATTACCGACTTCTTTTGAATCATGTTTGTTCGAAATTGATATACCGACAAAATCTTCTAAAGAAATTAGAACACAACAAATGCATGATACAGAAATTGCCAACATTATAAATACTTTAGAATCGATGGAAATTGAAAAATCAGAAATGGCTAGGACGTACTCATCTGCAGGCTATCTTATAAATAATGGTGTGTTATACCGTTACGGCAATTCAAACAAAGACAATGCGCAATTGGTGGTTCCTAACGATGAACGCGAAGAAATTATTAAGGAATTTTACAGTGCTGATATCGCCGGACATTACGGAATTGAAAAAACTAAATCAAAAATAAAAGAGCATTTCTACTGGCCAAAAATGAGCAAAGACATTCAACAATTTGTTAAAAGCTGTGACAAATGCCAGCGATACAAACCTACAAATTTAAAACCTGAGGGTCTTCTACAAACAAGCCCAACAAACCAACGTTTTGAGGTATTAGCGTTAGATCTATTCGGGCCTTTACCACCAAGTGATGAGTTCAAACATATTTTGATTATTGGAGATACGACTACACGTTGGATAGAAATTTTCGCATTGAAAGAATCAACGGCAGCGAATTGTGCAACAATTCTATTAAATGAAGTTTTTCTTCGATATGGCTTACCACGAAGGGTCATCAGTGACAATGGTCCTCAGTTTATTTCAAGTGTAATGCAGTATTTGACACGTTCCCTAGGAATACAACAACAATTGATTCCCCTATATCATCCGCAAGCTAATATGGTCGAGCGTAAAAATCGTGATCTAAAGGTGCGATTGTCTATGTTGGTGGAAGACAAACACAATACTTGGAGCAAGTATCTACCTGCTGTACGTTTCGCTATGAACACTGTGGTATGTCGTATTACTGGAAAAACTGCTGCTTTTCTTAATTTTGGGAGAGAATTAAGAACACCGGTCGAAATAACGCATGATCTATCAAATATCATATACAACCAAAATTTTGTTGATGAGATTACACCGCAATTAAAGATTTTTTCGGAAATTTTAAAAGAATCTGAAGAACGCAACATGAATGAAAACGAAATCAACAATTTCCATGCAAATAAGAAACGACGTCCGGCAATAGAATACATCATTGGAGACTCTGTATGGGTGACAACCCATATACTAAGTAACGCATCCAAAGAAGTTTCTGCAAAATTCGTTCCACGACGGGATGGCCCGTATATAATACTCAAGCGACTAGGTGCCAATACATATGAAGTAGGTCGTACAGCTGACAACAAATCGTCCATGGGCGTATTCCATACATCATCACTTTTACCAGTCATCCCAAGAGAACATCAGTCCACAAAACCATTATACCCTATATGCAGAAGAGGCAGACCGAGGAAGAACTAATATCGTACATAAAGTGCACCGGGACGTTTCACACTTTCTGAGGGGGAGTATATAGCGAAGCACTATCCTTAATTATTATTATATTGTATATTGTACCTAAACACTTATTATTATATTGTTAAATTAACTTTCTACTTTAAATAACAAAACACTATTGTAAACTTTTATTAATTTGTATAATCAATGCCTTTGAAATTTAAATTGTTTTCCTTTTAAACAAAATATGTAAAATAAATCATTATTGAATGAGCCAAGCTCCTCTATTGGGATTTACGGAAGGACAACTTGTTTTGCTCTATAACCCACAAAGAAAGAAAGACTTATCCCCTAAGCTACAAACACACTGGGAAGGACCAGACAAGATAATTAAAAGAATTAACGATGTCGTGTATCGGATTCAGAATACTGCAGGCGTTAGAAGCAAAATGAAAGTGGTACATTTAGAAAGGTTGGCGCCGTATAGAGAGAGAGAGGATTAACATCTGTTCGGGACGAACAGATTTAGGTGGAGGGCAGTGTTACGAAAAGAGGTAATTTGCTCCACTGTGCAAGCAATCAACAATAATAAATGAGACGCAAGACAATTCAGCGCACTAAGCAATGTGTTAGAAAGAGACGGAAGATCATTCAGCGCACTGAGGCAGTGTGCGAGAAAGAGATGGAAGATCAGCGCATTAAAACACATGAGTGCGAATTAGATGCCAATATCATGCCCCATTCACGAAACGAGTAGAAAGTTCTCGAAACAAGTCGAAGCTTGTCGAAACGTGTCGAACTGATGCATGCAGTATATAAGACCGCGCATCTGAGGCACTGTACTTCAGTTGTGATTTAATAGTGAACTAGTGCGTCTCGTGAGTGAACATTGTAAAGATAAATTGTAGTAATTCATCAGTTGATATAAGTGATTATTCTTTAAGTTGTTATTTAAATTAATAAAGTTAATTAATACTAGTTGAAATAATACTAGTTGAAACCAAATATAAGTGCGTTTTTATTTTGTACACAATCCAGAGATACGAACTCATACAACAGTTTTCCGTAGACTGAATTTTCGTAACAATATATTCTTGATCAGCATGATCTCCTGAGTCGATTTAGCGATGTCCATCTGTCTGTCTGTCCCTCTGTCTGTTTGTTGAAATCACGATTACAGAAAAAGTAAAAGAGTTAGAGCAATGAAACTTTAGATTTAGATTACTTATATATCTAAGCTGTCTGGCATGATCGGTATATTGTGACCTGAGAATACCTCATATAAAATGTATATCTAAAGATCAATTTTACTATATACGTGCTTAGGTAAACTTTTTTTGGTAAAATATATATTGACTCTTGCTCAAATACATGAAAATAATGGTTTCCGGCGAAGCGACTTGTGGTTCAACAAAAAAAATCGAATTTCGGTGCACCTACCCATTTGTAAATATGGGTATTAAATGAATGGAAATACTTCAGCGATTGAAAGTTTGTAGTTATTTTCGGGATTCGTATATCCTGGTGACCTATATACCACTTTTAATGGTAACCACACATATGTGTAGGGTATTTATAGTCGGCTTAGACCGACTATAATTTTTATAATCCTAACTATCATAGTAACACCTACTATAAAATTTCCCATGTTATCTAACCTTCACAACTGGTTTTTTTTGTTGTTAACTGCAATTCATAAAAATAAAATAAAACCAGTTGGGAAGGTTAGATCACTTTGCGCACATACAGCGTAGGTATATTAGTAATCAAAGTTATAAGTTTCTTTTATCTAGCTCTTCAATTTTAAAAGTAGTAGGGATTTCAACAGACAGACAGACAGACAGACAGACAGACAGACGGACAGACAGACGGACAGACAGACGGACATCGCTAAATCGACTCAGGAGGTCATGCTGATCAAGAATATATATACTTTTACATACCGGAGATGCTTCTTCTGGGTGTTACAAACGGCGTACCAAACAGAATATACCCTTTCACTCTTAGTGTAGGGTATAAAAATATATATATTTTTTTGTATTTTATTTTTTAATTTACCTTGAATTTCTAATACTGAGTTTACTCCCTCTCTTTTGATTACTTTAAATTGTCCACGATATGGTGGTTGATTTTTCTGTCTATTAATGTTTTTTACTAGTACTAATTCTCCTACCTCTAATATGAGTGGATTTGTTACATGATTTTTCTCTATTCGTTTCTTATTTACCTCTTTTATTAAATTTTTTATTTTCTCAAATGAAAATTTCAATCTATATTTTAATTCTTGTGCATAATAATCTATGTTGTACGCTATTTCCTCTTTATTAATTTTATCGTTTGGCAAATATGGAAGTTTTCCAAAAGCTCATGAGGCGAGTAATTTGTATCTACATGCGGAGTAGTATTGTATGCGAAAGAGTAATAGGGAATCCAATAGTCACATTCATCATCTTTACAGAAATTTAATAAAAAAAGTACCCTATGATTTCTTTCTATGGAGCCCAAAGTCTGATGATGATACGGAGAACTAAAGATCTGTTCAATATCTAATAGGTTACATATTTCAGACATTAATTGGTTGGAGAACTCTGTACCTCTATCCGATTTTAAAATTTTAAAATTGCCATATATTAATATAAACTGTTCTACTAAAGTATTAGCTACAGATTTTGTATCTTTTGTCTCTATTGGACATGCTACTACATATTTGGTTAATTCGCATTGTATCGTAAGTATATATCTATAATGATTCGATAATCGTAAAGGACCTACGGTATCTATCGATACTACTTCAAAACTTGTTCCTGGCATGGCTGTTACAGTGAACTTCTCTTTTGTATGTTTCGTTTGTTTATTTATCTTACATGGTTCGCTATTAAGTACATATTTTTTATCATTTTGCTCATATCTTTCCATATATATATCACTGTTTCAATTTTAAAATTGTTTTTCTAACACCTAAATGAACTCCGTGTGTAGAATTACGATACTCTTTAATTAATTTTTTCTGTGTTTCTTTGCATAAAATTATTCTTGGTTCCTCATACATTAATATCTTTAAATTATTTCTCTCTTGTTGCAACTTGTTAAATATTGTTTTAAATTCTTCTATGGCCATAGATTCAAATATTATATCTTTCTTGTTCAAAGCTTAAAATTTAAAATTTTCCATTTTTGATGATAGTTTCTCCAAAGTCAGCTGTGTGCTCAGTGGATTTTCACTATATCTTGCTATTACTTCATAATTATTAACTTCAATGCTACATCTTCCAGAACCGTGTGGTAAAAATCTATGTTTTCTTACATTTTTCAAATCTGCTATGGATGTACAATCCCATATGAAAAGTTGATCAAGCTTTTGCCCGGATATGCACTCCTTAATCCTGTTCTTGTCATTCCTATCTGAATGCAATTTTTTATGCATATTTCTGGTTACTGCTAAAATAACATCATTTCTAGTTTTATTTCCGGTGGGTATCATTGCTTTTAATGATTCGCTATTAAGCACTATCCTTGACAATGCATCTGCATTGGTGTTCATCTTTCCTTTCTTATATATAATCTCAAAATCGTAATCACATATATCCAATCTGATTCTAGTCATTTTTGACGACGGATTTCTATGCGAGAAAATTGATACTAATGGTCTATAGTCAGTGATTACAGAAAATTTTCTACCATAGAGGTATGGTCTAAAGAAATTTATACCCCAGTGGATAGCTAAAAGTTCCTTCTCTATTATTGGTTTATTCAAGTCTTGCTTCGATAGTGACTTCCTTGCGTATGAAATTGGTAAATCATAACCAACGCCACCTTCTGACAATACTGCTTCTAATGTATAATTCGACGCATCTGTGGTTAGCACAAATGGTTTGGTAAAATCTGTATATTGTAAAATTGGTGGATTGATAAGTTGTGATTTTAATGTATTGAATGATTCTTGACAATTTTTTTCCTAAACAAACTTCATGTTTTTCTTTAAAAGAGCGTTTAAATTTTTTGCTATATCTGCAAAGTTTGGAATAAAACGTCTGTAATAATTACAAAACGCCACAAATCTCCTTACTTCATCTGCATTTTCAGGGATTGGATAATTTTTTATTGGATCAGTTTTGATTCCTTTATTAGTTATAAGATGGCCGAGATATACGACCTCAACCTTTAAGAAACTTCATTTTTTTTTTTTTTACGAATTAACCAACGCTCAGGGGATGCCCCCTATTCATGCAATGCACAGTGTTGATCGTAAGAAGGGATGATAGGTTCAATGGAGGGGGGAAAGATGGAGTAGTGTCTGTAGTGAATGTTTGTTTTGAACTTATCAAAAATGTCGGGAAAAACAGACGCAGGGAGATTGTTCCACAAACGTATCGTGCGACTGAAGAACGAATTCTCTCAGTAATGCGTGGTTCTATTGAGAGCCGAGTGAACTACGAAGGGGTAGGCTTGGTTCGAAGCCCGAGTAGAACGAGAGGACACACGACCTGGGCCATGTATTTCCCTCGAACACTTACCATTGTAATACCTATAGAACAGGCTTACACACCCTACGGTCCTTCGGTGCTCAAGAGAACCAATAGAGGATGAAATATTTTCATCCCCTATTAAATATATTGCACGCTGTTGGATTCGATCCAGGAACTCCAAAGAAGATTTTGAAGCCCCTGCCCATATGTGCGAATTGTATTCCATCTTAGGCCGAATATAGGTAGTGTAGACAGTGCGCAAGTCAGCAGGAGTGAAGTATGTCTTACACCGTTTTAAAAAACCGAGGCACTTGGCCGCTTCTTTCGACACGTCAAATATGTAATCATTCCAACGGAGATCACATTGAACTGATATGCCCAGAACGTCAAGAGCAGCTGACTCTGCAATATCCACAACACCCATATTAAGGGGAGGTAGGGTTGAATCCATTCTTTTGTGAGATAACAGACAACATTGGGTCTTGCGTGCATTAAAATCAACTCTATTTGCAAGACCCCACTCGGAGATTGTTTTAAGGTTATTATTGAGCATGTCATTCATAGTGCGTCTTTTACTCTCAATCTCCAAAGAGGTTGGGCGCTTTTTGAACGAGTATGAACGACAAATGTTGCTATCATCTGCAAAGGAATGGATTGGGTTCTGGGTCAATGATAGAAGGTCATTGATAAATACCAGAAATAGGGACGGGGATAGGACGGAACCCTGCGGAACTCCAGAATTGATGAAATGTTGTTCCGAAAGAACACCATCCATCGCAACTCGTATTGAACGACCCTGGAGAAAACTCGATATCCATCGAGTAAAAGATTCACCAACACCATATGCAATTAGTTTTGAAACGAGGGCTTTATGCCACACTCGATCAAAAGCCTTGGAGTTATCAAGAGCAACAGCCTTGCTCTCCCCGAAAAGGTGAACACAATTATTCCACTTTTCGGAGAGGACCGCCATCAAGTCACCTGTGGATCTGGTCCTACGGAAACCGTATTGTCGGTCACTGAGCAATTCGTTGTGCTCAAGATAGTTCAAAAAGTGGAAGTTAATTACGCTCTCCATTACCTTGGAGAGTGCAGAGCATATTGCAATGGGTCGGTAATTGGCAGGGTTCGTGGCCTCGCCCTTTTTCGGAACTGGCTGGATATGGCAACCTTCCAACAAGATGGAAAAACTCCTGTCGTGTAGGAGATGTTGAAAAGGTTTCGCAACGGACAAGCCAGCGTTGACGCGCACTTCTTCAACACATGGGCAGATTTGCCATCTGGCCCAGAGGCTTTGTTAATGTTGAGGTTTTCTAAGTTGGTTGCACTCGGCAAAAAGCTCAACATAACAACCCTCCTGTGTTGGTAGACCCGAGTGGCTCAACCAAGTGGCGTTGTGCACATTAAAATCGCCGGCAACAACAATTTCACTGCCTGGAAATTGCTCCAATATATTTGAGATCGAATCAGATAAGGCATCCAGCTTATTACAGGTGGAAACCCTATCTAAATTCGGACTCCTATAAAGAAAGCACAAGTGCATGATGTGTGCTTGAATTTTGAATTTAGCCCAAATAGTATTAAATTCGCTATCCGACACACTATGTTGTTGCTGCAGTTGATACGCAACGTCACTTCGGATTAAAAAAGCAAGGCCCCTATGGGCAGAAAATAATGACGATAGGTGATGAAAATCCATAAAACATAGTTTTGCTACACATTTATACTAAACGACGGACGGAACACCTTAGAAAAGACAAGAGACGACACGACACGTCCGTCCCCCATAATTGCGTTGACGCTACGCTACCCGGGTACGTTTTCAATCTCACAAAAGATGTCAGAGGTCACGATTTCTTATCTAAATTTATCTGGTGGAATGAACTAGTCACGTCCAATGTTGAAAAGTATTTTGCTCTTCCCACCTTGTCGAGCACATCTTCTATTCTTGTTAAAGGAAATTTATCGTTAACGATTTTATCGTTTAACTTTCGAAAATCTACTACTAAACGCCATTTCTTTTCATCAGTAGTTGATTTCTTGGATACGACGAGCAATGGTGAGTTGTACGGACTTACCAAATGCTCAATTATGTCGTCGATTAATAATTGATTGACTTGCTCATTTATCTCTTTCATTTGCGTTTGCGGAAGTCTATAATTTTTTTTTATATAAACAGGTGTTAAATCTGTTGTTTGTATTTGTTGTGTACATTTGCAAAAGCTGTTGGAATTCAATGTTTAATCCTTTCATAAAAACGTTTAAAGCCATACTATCGCTAACTTTATACACTACTTCTTTTACTTCTTGTGTAGGACTCGATAATGTTTTTATTTCAAATGCGCTAAATTGTTCTGTAAGCTCTACCATTTGCTCTCTAAAATTCTTCTCTCATGCGTAGACTTTTTATTTGCTCTTTTAAAACACTAAGCAGTTTTAAAATATCAGTTTTATGCGCTATATAATCTTTATCATCTATTTTCCCAATGATCTTATTTAAATTTTCCTCTAAAATTTTTAATCTTTCTAATTTTTTCTTTATGTATTCATTTCTATAAACTCTATCCTTGCTCTTTTTATAACCTACACTAAGAGTGAAAGGGTTTATTCAGTTTGGTACGCCGTTTGTAACACCCAGAAGGGAGCATCTCTGGTATGGAAAAAAATATATATTCTTGATCAGCATGACCTCCTGAGTCGATTTAACGATGTCCGTCTGTCTGTCTGTCCCCTCTGTCTGTCTGTTGAAATCACGATTACAGAAAAAGTAGAAGAGATTGGACTATTGTGATCGGTCAATTGTGACCTGAGAACCGACCACGTATGTTCAAATACCTCATATAAAATGAATATCTACAGATCAATATTACTGTATACGTGCCTTTTTTTGGTCAAATATATATTGACTCATGCTCAAATACATGAAAATAATGTTTTCCGGCGAAACGACTTATGGTTACAAATAAAAATCGAAATTTGGTATACCTACCCATTTTTAAATATGGGTATCAAATGAATGGAAATTCTTCAGCGATTGAAAGTTTGTAGTTATTTTCAGGATTCGTATAGCCTTGTGACCTATATACCACTTTGACTGGTAACCACACATATGTGTAGGGTATTTATAGTCGGCTTAGACCGATTATAATTTTGATAATCCTAACTATCATTATAACACCTACTTTAAAATTTTCCATGTGAACTAACCTTCCCAACTGCTTTAAATTACTCTCGACTTTCTTTAATTCTAACAAATAATCTCCTATGGATTCCATTCATTTTATATTTTGATTTTAATTATGTATTTATATTTGATTTTATATAATGCAAAGCTTACAATCTAAAAGAGATCTGTGTACTTTTTTAATTTTTGTTTTCATATTGTAATTATTAGTTTTTGTATATATATACATATTTTTGTGTTTTTTTAAATTTTTTTTTATTATTGTTTTTATATTATTCTTTTTCGCTCTCGCTGAACCACGCCATTATGTATTCAATACAAGTGGGGCAAATTTAGTGGACTTGAATAGGCAAGGTTGTTATTTTTAAATATATATATATATATTTTTTTTTAGATAAAATTATTATATTTTTTTTGAAAATAAATATATATATATATATCTGTCTGTTGAAATTACGATTACAGAAAAAGTAGAAGAGATTGGTCTATTTTGATTGGTCTATTGTGACCTGAGAACCGACCACTTATGTTCAAATACCTCATATAAAATGAATATCTACAGATCAATATTACTGTATACGTGCTTAGGTAAACTTTTTTGTTCAAATATATATTGACTCATGCTCAAATACATGAAAATAATGTTTTCCGGCGAAACGACTTGTGGTTACAAATAAAAATCGAAATTCGGTATACCTACCCATTTTTAAATATGGGTATCAAATGAATGGAAATTCTTCAGCGATTGAAAGTTTGTAGTTATTTTCAGGATTCGTGTACCCTTGTGACCTATATACCACTTTGACTGGTAAACACACTTATGTGTAGGGTATTTATGGTCGGCTTAGACCGACTATAATTTTGATAATCCTAACCATCATAATAACACCTACTTTAAAATTTGCCATGTGAACTAACCTTCCCAACTGGTTTAAATTACTCTCGACTTTCTTTAACTCTAACAAATGATCTATGGATTCCATTCATTTTATATTTTGGTTTTAATTATGTATTTTTATTTGATTTTATAAAATGCAACGCTTACAATCTAAAAGAGATCTATGTACATTTTTAATTTTTGTTTTCATATTGTAATTATTAGTTTTTGTATATATATATAAATATTTTTGTGTTTTTTTTTTATATTTTTTTTTTATTATTGTTTTTATTTTATTCTTTTTCGCTCTCGCTGAACCACGCCATTATGTATTCATTACAAGTGGGGCAAATTTAGTGGACTTGAATAGGCAATGTTTTATATATATATATATATATATATATATATATATATATATATATATATATATATATATATTAGATAAAAATATTTTTTTTTTGAAAATATATATATATATATTTTTTGAATTTGTTTTTTATATATTATTTTATATATTTTATTTTCATATTCCTTGTGTTTTCATTTTGTTTTTATGTTAAAATGACTTTTTATTTATTTTTGTGTACACCCTGAGCTTTTCAATTCGCCGCACTTCGCTATATGTCAGTTTTTACGTTTGAGCCACGCGTTTAACTTTATGTTATTGTTATGTTTTTCTTTAGTGTTGAGTTTTTGTTTATAAAAAATGTATTTTGTGTATTTTTCAGTGTTTTCATTGTGAATTTTATTTATTGTGTATTGATTACATACTTTACATGCATAAATGGCCCTTACAACCGTGGGTCGGTTTTGGCCGCTGAGATAAAGCCGCGCCAGTCGCTTTTGCTTTGCGCGCCTTGACGCCAGTTAGAAATACCAAGCGCTGTCAGGTTGTCCTCAACTTGGTCTTTCCAACGCAGATTTGTACGACCTCTTCTACGCTGTCCACCTTGGAGCCTCGATTCAAGCACCTTCTTAGCTGGAGTGTTTTCATCCATTCGTTCGACATGGCCTAGCCAGCGAAGCCGCTGGATCTTGATGCGCTTGACTATATCAATGTCGTCGAATAACTCGTACAGCTCATGGTTCATCCTGATTCGATACTCGTTAGCAAAGCAGATAGGGTCAAAGTTTTTACGGAGAATCTTTCTCTCGAACGCTCCCAGTACTCTCTCATCGGTGGAGGCCAACGTCCATGATTCTGCACCATAAATAGGACGGGCATGATGAGTGACATGTAGAGCGTTATTTTTGTCCGGCGAGAGAGGGCTCTACTTTTCAAATGCCTACTGAGCCCAAAGTAGCACCTGTTGGCAAGAGTTATTCTCCGTTTAATCTCCAGGCTGACGTCGATGTTGCTCTTGATGCTGGATCCCAAATAGACGAAGTCCTTCACAATGTCGAACTTGTGGGTTTTAAAATCAGCTTTTTGTCCAAGACGCACGGACTCCTTTCTGCTTGTTGACACAATGAACTTCGTCTTGTCCTCGTTCACCACTAGACCCATTCGATGCGACTCTTTCTCCAATCTGGAGAACGCTGCGCTGACTGCTCGTGTGCTCCTGCCAATGATACCAGTATCATCGGCATATACGAGCAGCATGACACTTTTGTTGAAGATATTGCGCTATTAGCTATTCGCCTCCGGTCTTAAACAATTCAGCAGGCAGGCCATCAGCACCTGCGGCTTTGTTGTTTTTCAGCCGAGCGATGGCTGTTCTGACCTCGTCATGGTCGGGTGGCGGAATCTCAACGTCGTCATCAAGTACTGGGGTTTCCGGTTTTACTTCTCTATCGGTGGAATTGCGGTCATCACCACCGGTCAGCAGTTTAGAGAAGTGATCCCTCCATATCTTCAGTGTGCTCTGGATATCTGTGACTAGATTCCCGTTTTCATCTTTACAAGAAGAGGATCCGGATTTTGAACCTCCGGCTAGGCGTCTTATCTTCTCATTCATGTCCCCATGCATCTCAATCTCCTCACACTCACGTCTTTCTGCCTCGCTTTTTTTACTCCTGAAAAGACATCTCTCTTTCCTCCTCTTCTCTTTGTATCGTTCTTTCGCAGCTCGCGTAGCTACTGACTGCAGGGTGGATTTGTACATAGCGTCTTTCTCTGCAGTGGCAGCGCGACACTCATGGTCATACCACTGATTCGTCAGGGGGCATTGGAATCCAAGCACCTCTTCGGCAGTCGTACGCATAGAGTAGGAGATATGGTTCCACTGCGCGTTTATATCATCGAGAGGAGGAGTGCTTTGTCTAAGCAGGTGTGAGAGTCGAGTTGAAAAGGCTTGCGTTGTCTGTTGTGATTGCAGCTTTCCGATGTCTAGCTTTCTCTGTGTTTGGTTCCGTACGTTCTTTGCAGCGCTTAAGCGTGTGCGTGCGGACATTGGCTGCTACAAGGTAATGATCCGAGTCCATATTGGCACCTCGGATAGTGCGTACGTCCATCACGTCAATCACAACGTGATCAATTTGGTTTCGCGTTTTTTGATCGGGCGACAACCATGTGGCCTTGTGGACATCGAAATGTTCGAATCTAGTGCTACTAACTACCATGTTTCGTGCTGCGGCGAAGTCACTTAGCCTCGTTCCGTTATCGGAAGTGTTGGCATGGAGGCTAAATTTTCCGATTGTTGGACAATAGACGACTTCTCTGTCCACCTTAGCGTTAAAATCGCCTATCACGATTTTGATATCGTGGCAGGGGCAGCGCTCGTATGCGTTGTCTAGGCGCTCATAGAAGCGCTCTTTTGTCTCATCATCTTTCTCGTTCGTCGGAGCGTGTGCACAAATTAGGCTAATGTTGAAATATTTTGCCTTGATGCGAATTGTTGTCAGTCTTTCGTCCACGGGCGTGAACCTAGAGACAAGGTGGCGAATTCTCTTGCCGACCACAAATCCACATCCAAATTCATGTCTCTCCGCATGGCAGCTGTAGCAGATATCACTGGACGCTTGTTTCGAGCAGCCCTGTCCCGTCCATCGCATTTCCTGGATAGCGGTGATGTCAGCCTTATATTTTTCTAGGACATCTTCCAGCTGGATAGAGGCACCTTCCCTACAAAGGTTCCGGACATTCCAGGTGCATATTCGTAAATCATGGTCCTTAAAACGTTTGCGTGGGTCATCATCGTGGTAATCGGTCGTTATCCGAGGCTTCTTTTGTGTTTTCATTGGGCGCATAGGTTTTTTCAGTGGTGGAACCCAAACCCAACGCACGAACCCTCTCTCTGAGGGAGATGTTCGCCACTCACTTTAGCCGACTTATACACCGGGTGGTGTAGAGCGTCGTTTCCAGGCGCTTCCGCGCGGAGGACTTCCACCGAAATGGAAGCGTCGCCATTTGACAATTTGTCAAATGGTGACCAGTGAGTTGACTTGAGACGACACCGACAAGGATTGCTCTGGCTTCGCCATGTTGAAGCGCTCAGACACGTTGCCTTGTGATAATCGCCCCCATAGCTCCCAAATAGTATGGCGCTACAGTCCTGTATAGAACTTCGGCCGAGCTCTCTCACCATGTTGAGCTGTGTAGGTCCCACCACTCAAAGTGGTGGGACCTACAGTTTAATGCCGAATCCGAACGGCGGGTGAGATCTTTTTCATAGGCAATGTTTTACTCTCGTAGGTTTGCCATTTACTGCCGAGAGGTAGCGCGGTATAGAAAAATGTTTCTATGAAAAGATGTTGTTAGCCCTAGTCCAGGCTTGAACTGGGGACCTTTCGGCTCGCAGTCCAACGCACTAACCACTGAACTACGGCGGCTACTGTGTATTGATTACTCAAATATAATATGTATTTATTTTTTTTTTATTTTTATTTAATTGTTTTGTTGCTGGGTTGTTTCTGCTTGTTTTTCGTCTTTTTTTGTCGGTGTATTTATGTGATGAGCTGCGTTATTGTTGATAAATTGGTGCAGCGGTGTAGCGCGGGATGACGCTTGCTGGTGCGCTTGGCACGTTCTCCTCCTTTGGTGCCTCAGTGGGCATACAATTTTTCGCCAAATTTGGCAAGATCGCCATTTAACGATGGATCTTTGGGGCGGACGTTTAAATAAATAATTTATATGTTTAGGTCCTGCATAGTTTAATTGCCAGCGCTTATAAACGCCACTGGCCTAAGCATTAGAATGCCGGCACTAAAAAGCGACAAGGAAAGCATAATGTTTTTAGCCGATGATTTGGCTTAACTAAAAGAAGATGCCAATTAGTTGGCTGTTCAGTGATAATTGCTTTTATTATTATAAAATCTTTCTATTTATACTTAATCCTAGTTTGTCATTTATCATTTTGATATAGATTTGCCGCGCTTCGCGGCAAATCAATTGTCTTAATTAAAAGCATAGAATAAAATATAGAATAAATTATAGTGATGTACATTGGGTACCTTACAGTAAATTGTTTATATTAAAGCTTTTTTCTATTTATTACAGATAATAAATAATACAATGAACTTCTATTAGGCGACGGACTCAATAATGAATGCAGACTCAGTTATTACAATCAATTATTGGAAACAGAAGCGAACATTAAATGTGTTATAACCTTCTCAGCAGGAAATGGCATCATTGACGACAAGGTCATCAATAATGAATCGAGGATATTAAAAAATTTGTCATTAATGAATATGTCTACAACAATTTCATAGAGGACATTGCATTAAAGACGTCATACACTATATGTCATATATACATATATCAATGACATTGTGAAAATCCGTCATTGATGAAATGTTATTGATGATGTCATTGATGTCAAATAACATTCACGTCACATGCCCCAAAATGGCATTTCCGTTATGAAATGCATACAACATACGTCTAGGGTCAGCATATACACGTAAAACTGAAATTTTGTGTTCGATGTCACCGTGCCATATTATTCATAGGCGCAATTTGAGGGACCAATGTTTTAAAAGCGGGATAATAAGCAGTAGTAATGTTGATGACATTAGCAAGTACACATTCCAACTGAAAACAGAAGAAAATAATAGAAATGAAATAATAAATAAAGTAAGGTAAATATAAATATATATAAATTAAAAAAATAAATAAAATAATAAAAAAAATATTTTTTTATTAAAAAAAAATTATGTATAACAATCATTTGTGACTTCCTTGATGAATGACGTGCATGATATCAATAATGCTACATCATGCATGAATCGGACAACATTTGTATGAAAATGTCTTCTATTTTTTGCAGGGCGAAAATGCTATCGGTCATCGATGTTTCTGACCTGAAGGGTATCATTGAGGAATCATTGATTACATTTCCTGCTGTCATCATTACTCAAAATAAGTAATTCGACTACTTTTTTTGTTTGTAAAATACCATTTCATACCGGTATTTTACCGGTAACACTTTCTATCGGTAACGGAAAACGGTATGGCGCAATTTTATCAATTCGGTATTGCATATGAAACGGATAACAGTAAAGGTAACGTAAGGGTTACAATCCCTGGTTTTAATAAATTATATAAAAAATATAGTTTGACTATACCATGAAATAAATAATACGTATCATTAAATATTTATAGGTCTTGCTTATTGTAATTAAAAGAGCACATTATAATATTTATGGTTTAGCAAAATATTGTATTAACAGTTCCTATATTACCGAATTAATGGAACGCATCCTATTGACCAATTTTAAAAGTATAAATTATTGTTTTTCTATTTATTAATTATTAATATACAATGATTTTTTTCTGGATGTGTAACCTTTTACTTTTTGAATAAATGGTACAAAAAAATAGGTGAAACGTCAAACATGGTACAAATGTTGTACTTATAAAAAAAATCAAATTGAAATATTTTGGATTTATGGTTTCCGAAATATGCTGACTTGAAAAGTGAAAATAATCACTAACCAGTTGGGAAGGTTAGTTAGACATGGGAAATTTTAATTTTGGTGTTATTATGATAGTTAGGATTATCAAAATTATAGTCGGTCTAAGCCGACTATAAATACCCTACACATATGTGTGGTTACCATTCAAAGTGGTATATTGGTCACCAGGGTATACGAATCCTGAATATAATTACAAACTTTCAATCGCTGAAGAATGTCCATTCATTTGATACCCATATTTACAAAAGGGTAGGTGTACCGATTTTCGATTTTTTTTATTGAACCACAAGTCGTATCGGTGGAAAACATTATGTTCATGTATTTGAGCATAATTTCAATATATATTTGACCAAAAAAATTTACCTAAGCACGTATACAGTAAAATTGATCTGTAAATGCAAATTTAATATGAGGTATTTGAATATAAATGGTCAGATCACAGGTCACAATGGACCGATCTCGCCACATACAGCGTAGGTATATATGTAATCTAAATCTAAAGTTTCATTTATCAAACTCTTCAATTGTTTAAGTAGTAGGGATTTCAATAGACAGACAGGCAGACGGACATCGCTAAATCGACTCAGGAGGTCAGGCTGACCAAGAATATATATACTTTTCCATACCGGAGATGCTTTCTTCAGGGTGTTACAAACGGCGTACCAAACTGAATACACCCTTTCGCTCTTAGTGTAGGGTATAACAATTTATTATGTATATCTGAAGTAGTTACAAAAGAGTTGTCGGTATTGATCACCTTTAATAAGATACACAGATGAATTTTGTTTCCAAAGGCTAATGAGAAATATATATATATATATATATATATATATATATATATATATATATATATATATATATATATAAATATATATATATATATACCTTCTTAAAATCATAGGCCAAAAACAATTATTATTTTCAAGTTTATATGTAAAAAAGTCATTGTAAGAAATGATGGCACTATAAACAAAGGATACCAATAGATAACATTCGAAGAACATTTTTAATATATGGCCTTACTTTTATTATAGGACTTTTAAATTTTATTATTTTTTTTTTAATAATTATATTTAAGAAATATAAATAAAGGTTTGATTAATATTTATCAAAGTCAACAATAATAATTTTTGATATATATTTTCAAAAGACAAAAATATATTTTTTAATTTAGGTACATATTTATAAAAACAACTGCAAGAAAATATAAATTGCATAAAACGTAAAAAAATTAAATAAAATTTATTTAAATTTGATTTAAATACTTTTGTAATAAAAAACGTAATACTCCATACAAAAAATATTCCGCGCTTATTTAATTTTTAATTAAATAAAAAGTATTTATTTTATTAAAAATTTCGAAAAAAGAAAATAAAATAATAATTTTATCTCATATAAAGAATATTAGGAACATTCCTTATATGAAATAAATATTATTGTGTTTAAATTAAAATGTTATAACTTTAATAAAAAGTAATAAAAAGTATTTTCTTTAAATTAATAAATTTAAATAAAAAGTATTTACATCAAATTTTATTACGTACGTAATAAATTTAAATAAAAAGCATTTACATCCAGTTTAAATAAAAAGTATTTAATTTAAATGCAAAAGAAACGTGAAAAACGTGTCGAAAAGTATTTAAATTTATTGCTTTTTTATTTAATTTTATTACTTTTTTCCCTCAGTGTAGCTAACATAAAAATATGTTTCATAATATGTATTTATAAATTCTAATATTTATGAATTGTACATAGTAATGGTGAATCGAAATATATTAAGGACATTGATTTAACAACCAGATACATAAATTTTATGTATTATATACATACAAACTTTCTGATTTGGGGTTTGTGAAGGGCTTGTAGAGTTGGTTTGTGTATAGGGCATATTTGGTTTGCGACCAAACTATATAATCGGATATTCGAATATCGATATTCGAAATATAATCGAAAATATATGAAATCGATTATTTTCAGTCAAATATTCAAGTCTATACTATTCGTTTGTTTTTTTTTCGTAAACATTTTGATTCAATTAGACATTTTATTGAATGTATTGTTGTTGTAGAATGAAAAGTCACCAAATACATTTTCAAAATGCCAATTATCCATTTACAAAAATATATTTAATCTGCCAATTTTCAATCGATGATCTCGATTTTGTTTACCACATGATAATAAAATGTAAATCTATCAATTGATAATTCAACTTTAAAAATACATTAGTTACTTTTTATAGTATTAATCAACAAACTCGAAATTTAAGTTTTTCATAAAAATGTATTTGTAGACTTTTCGTTCTACAACGACGATATGTTAAGAAAACGAATGCGTAAGAACTGAATTTAACTTTTAGAAGCATAGAAGAAAGCCCTTCATCAGCGATCTTCCTCTGCAAATTCTACATTTCAAGTCACTTAAGTTTTCCTTATCCAATGAACAGAATAAGAATTATGTGTATTGAAGAAAGAACCAAAAGCAAAAATGCAAAAACTGCATCATCTCAAGATTTTGCCAATTTGTACTGACTGGACTTTAAGCACGTTAAGACAATATCTTAAAATAAAATTAAATAATATAAAATTGCATAAATGTTGAGAATTGTGAGCATAAAATGTATGAAAATAAGTTCATAATACATGGAATTCATACATTAATACGATGAAATTCGTCCTTGGTTGAAGTAATCGACAAAATACATAAAATAAATGTCCAAATACATATATGCTGGGAATCTTTTTTTTCTGTGTGAGTTCTTATTATACACAAATAATATATAGATACAAGTGTGGGTACCCAAATGAAAAGAAAGTTACTCAGGAGTCTATTATACACATTTAAATTTATGTTTTAATAAATAAAAAATTTAATATTTTCTAAAAAAAATGTCGCCTGCAGCGGAAACGAAATATCATAATTAACTGTTGGGCCACTTCTAGAAAATTTAAAAAAGCGTTTCAGCGTTACCTATTCATTTCTAAATGTCGTCGTCATTTCGATAAATAATTAAATATTTTTTCTCAACAATCAGCATTTCATTTTAATTTTAATTTTTTTTTACAAAATTACAAAACCTATTCGCTATGGTTATCAGATCATAAAAATAACCATATAATTACGCATGATTACCTTCCATTTGAGTATATGACCAAATAGTTAAGTGCACCGGTTTTCGATTTTTCTATGGTACCACAGATCCTATTGCACCCCATTTTTTTCTTTTTTTAACGAAATAAAACATGTGGTTTAAAGTAAAAAGTTGGTTTAAATAAGTAAAGTTGTGTATAATTCATTATTCACTGTATTTGATGAGAAAATATAAAAAAGGGCGAAAAATAAAATGTTGGGGCGCATTTTAGAAAAATTTGGAAAAAAACGCGAAAAAATCAATAGCCCCCCAAGCCATACTTCTGGATCCGCATCTGGATGGAATTTCCTAAAAAAGAATGGAAATATATTTCGACGCTTTAACAAAAATCATGCTGGTATTTTTGGCCAGCAAATTAAAAAAATATAGTAGATTATATGTCTTTCAAAAATATAAACAAATTGTCAGCGTATTTGAATTGACTTGAACTGAATGAGAAAATTTACGGAACATTTATTTTAGACTCTGACGACCGTTAATGAATCTTTTTAGACTACATATTGTACTATATCATTTATATACATATGTGCTAATAAAAATAAGAACTATTAACAAATTTGATTTTTTAAGTGCATGTTTTTTGTTTCATATTTTTAAATTTTAATTGCATATATGCCCATATTTTGGAATTTTTAGTGCATGAAAATCCTAGCCCTATTCATAGCAATACAAATTTAAAATCTAGAAGCATTTTTGTGCTAAAGAAAACATAAACATTTTTAATGATTTTATTTTAATTTTTTGAAGAACATTTCCTTAAATTTCGTGGTTGACGCAAAACCCAATAATAATTTTTAGTTTACTCACATTTTAGTTCTTAAAAAATAAAATAAATACAAAGTAAAAATACGAATACTAACCTAATTATAATTCTAACCCAATTTTATGGTTTGTGTATTGTAGCATGAGTTATTGCGAAGGTTTCTAAAGCATACTGTCTGACGCTGTATATGTGGCAAACATTTCATCTGTCAATTGCAATTTGTTGCGCTTCGCAGCAGCAACTGTTGTGCGTTAATTTTTTTATATTAGAGCAGAAACAATAGGCTCAATTTCAAGAATGACAGGCAATTTTCGATAACATTGCCAACAAAAATCAGCTGTCAACAACACTTGCAAGCTTAGCAAAAAATTCACGCGCGATTTAAACGCGTTGTGCATTTAGATCAAAGACACTTGATAAGCACATTTATAGCAACAAGAACAATTCTTCATTATTGTACAAAGCTTTTATCAGAATTGAAAACACAGATATTGCCAATATTTATTTTCATGAGGATGAAATATGATTTTACGATATTATAAATAAAAATCGACCAATTATACCGCTGTACAATAAGCTAAAGTTGAAATTTTTTTTTAGATTTTAGTATATGGGCCATTCCACACCAAATCGACCAAAAAAAGTCATATTTGAGATTTTACCTTTTGGATTTCAATAAAATTTGGCAACTGATAAAGGGTATCCAGATATGTACTAACCAACTTTTTTTATTTTTTTCGCCCACTACTTCCAGAGATACAGTGCCTCAAAGTTACAAAAAGTGGGCCAAAAATCACTTTTGTATGGTTGTTTATATTTAAATATCTCTTAAACTAGAAATGTTAGAAACTCCATTGATGGCTCGTTTTAAAACTGGCTTTCAGAAAAATTAAGTTGTAACTTTTAAACGTGAACATGTGGTCCATGGTCATTATCCTTGCACTTCAAAATTGATGTCCTTAAAAAGGACCCTATTTAAAATTCTGAAAAAAAATTCAAAGTTTTCGTCAATTTATTATAAATGTTCATGCAAAATTTCAAGATGGTATATTTACGGCATCATATTTCAAAACATAATTTTCTAAATTTTTATTTATTTTTTTATATAGAAAAAAAACATTTTTTTTTCTACAGTAAAAGTTGTAATAATCTATTTTGACATCTATTTTGAAGTGCATGAGTTATAACCACGGGCCAGATGTTCAAGATTAGAAGTTACAACTTAATTGGTATAAAAGCTTGTTTTATTAGCTTTAAAACGAGCCATCAACGGAGTTTCTGGTATTTAAGAGATATTGAAATATGAACCACCATATAATAGTGAGTTTTGGCCCATTTTTTGTAACTTTGAACCAATGTATCTCTGGAAGTAGTGGGCGAAAAAATAAAACAAAAATTGATCAATGCATATTTCGATACCCTTTATCAGCTGGTCGATTGGGTTTGAAATGTCCCATATAAAACAATTTTTTTCATGAAATACGTTTTTTTTTATTATTTGACATGATTGATTATTTGACATGATATTAGATACTCAAAAATATTTTTTTTTTATTTGAAATTTGAAAAGTGTGAATTTTTGAATTCGTTTTTTCACTTTGAGTTCTAATATTTTCGTTAGTTTTAAAGATGTTGCGCTCAGGTTACATTATTTTGAATACTGGATATATTCTTTGTATTTTAACGAATCGATTGTTTCACATTTTTTGTTTGTATGATATGGAAGATATAAGAAAAGTCTATTTTTGCTTTAAAACTCTTCAATGAAAAAAATTAACGAATACGAAAAACCTGTCCGCTGCAGGCGTAATAGCTGAATTACATAAAAATTTTTAAATTTGAATAAAAACTATCGAAAGTTATTAAGCTGAAATTGATTGGTTCTAATAGCTGAATGAAGATTCTTTCACCCTATACCACATTTGCTGACGAAGAGTGAATAACTTGGAGGCATTATAACTGAATTAATCCGAATTTTCGATTTCGAACGTTCACAACTAAAATCCTTTAAAATGTATAATGCTGAAATTAATTTTAACTTATAGTTAATGAATAACTTTTCACCCAATACTCACTTTTACTCAAGCTCTTTTACTCCAGGGGCGAGGGGAGAGATGAAAAAAATGAAAAAAATCGTCTAAAGTTCAGAATTTTTGCGCCTGTTTGAGAGAGCGCAAAATATAGGGAAAAGCCAAAATTTTCCAAACATCTCAAAATGGAAAATGTGCCTAAATTTTACAATTATAGAGAAAGGCACAAAATTTTCAAAAAAGGTAAGATAAGAATGCAACTGCAAAAGCATTGCAAAAGCATAACATTTTTGCGTCTAAACAGAAGGGCGCAAAATATTAAGAAAGCCGCATACTTTTCGAAATATCACAAAATGGAAAAGGAAGCTTTACAAAAAAGGTTTGCCTTTCTAAAAAAAACGCAAAATATAGATAAAAAAAAACTATTGTTTTAAGTGAAAAATAAAAAAAAAATATATTTTTCTCAATTGACTTTACAAATAAATAACTTTTTTTCTATTTTATAAGACAAATAATTCATAAGTTAAATAATAACAAGTAGTTGTGAACTTCAAGTCTTCAGTCCAACACCCAAACTAGAATTGATGTTCTTGACAGCTAATTTGTTTCTGCATTCAACAAAATTCTTAACAGGTAATGCTTTTGTTAGTGCATCTGCAACCATTTATTCACATGGGACATGTTGAATATTGATGCATGAATTTTGCACAAGATCTCTGATGAAGTGATGTCTGATGTCAATATGTTTCGATCGCGCATGAAACATACTGTTATGTTTGCCAGGTCGATTGCACTTTTGTTGTCTGAATACAATCGCCACGAACCTTGTTGGTTTATTTCAGCGTACAACGCCTTGAACCATATGACTTCTTGACACGCAGCCGAAATTGCCATATACTCCGTCTCTGTCGTCGATAATGCCACAGTCGCTTTCAATTTCGAATTCCATGCCAAGCAGCCACCTTGGTATACAAACGCATAGCCAGTTGTTGGCCGGCGATTATCTACGTTGTTCGCCCAATCTGCATCAGTAAATCCAATCGCCTCGCCATCGGACTGCCGGGTGATTCCAATTTAAAATTAAGAGTAACTTTTAAATATCTGAACACCCGCTTTACAGCAACCCAGTGTGCTTTTCCTGGCCTTTTATTGATTTTGGATAATGCCCCCACTGCATATGCTATATCCGGTCTACTGATTTGACCTGCATACAGCATACTGCCAATTGCTTCCTGATACGGAACATTTTTCATTTCTTCTATTTTTGCATCAGTGCTGGGCGAAAACTCCATGGACAGTTTTTGATTGCATCTACAGGTGTACTCACGTCTTTGCAATCTTCCTTGTTGAATTTGTGAAGAATATCTCGCAAATAACGCTGACCAATCTAGAGCTTGCCGTTCTTCCTGTCGCGTGTTATCTTCATTCCCAGTATGAAATTCGCTTCTCCAATTCTTATTTAAGAAGTTTTTAAGCAAAAGCATTGCAAAAGCATAACATTTTTGCGTCTAAACAGAAGGGCGCAAAATATTAAGAAAGCCGCATACTTTTCGAAATATCACAAAATGGAAAAGGAAGCTTTACAAAAAAGGTTTATTTGAAAAGATCAATATATCGTCGACATATATTGCTATGTATATCCGGATTCCTCCTTCTACGTAGAATTATATACACGAATCAGTTTTAGCTTGCTGCATTCCAAATTCCTTCAAATAGTTACTCAGTTTTTGATTCCAGCAGCGGCTCGCCTGCTTCAAACCATACAACGACTTCTTCAGCCTGCACACTTTGCCTGGTTCATCGATAAATCCCTCTGGATGCGCCATGTAAACTTCTTCTTGCAGCTCGCTCTGAAGAAACGCCGTTACAATATCCTTCTGATCAATCAAAACAAAGTGGCAACGCCGTGTGGTAAAAGTCAACATTCAACGTTCTCTCAAACAATTTTTGTTTTAAATCATATTTTTGATATAAATCCGGTTTGTGAAGTAAAAAACCTTCATACCTAAAAAGACTAATAAACATGCTATACGTAAATTGTAAAGATGACTGGTGACAAACGCCGCAGTATCAAATCAAAAATAATCGTTTGTGCACAATGCAAGTTGCCGGTTGCAGATAATGATGACGCAATTGAGTGTGATAAATGCAAAACAATGTTTCACTCACAATGCACCAAATTGGACAAACGTCAGTTTCAAGAGTTGCTGAATAACGAGAGCGCGGACTTCTGTCATATGTGTGAAAAGCCGGTGAGCGCCTCGATTACAGGGGAGCTTAGTGAAATCAAAACAAAGTTATGTCAGTTGGATGAAATTCAAAATACTATGCAATTTATGTCGTCACAATACGATGCTATTTTAAAAGGAGTTTCTGCAAATACTAAACCAGTTGGGAAGGTTAGATCACATGGGAAATTTTAAAGTAGGTGTAATTATGATAGTTAGGATTATCAAAATTATAGTCGGTCTAAGCCGACTATAAATACCCTACACATATGTGTGGTTACCATTCAATGTGATATATAGGTCACCATGGTATACGAATCCTGAAAATAACTACAAACTTTCCATCCCTGAAGATTTTTCTTTCATTTGATACCCATATTTACAAATGGGTAGGTATACCGAATTTCGATTTTTTTTTTTGTGAACCACAAGTCTTTTCGAGCATGATATTTGAGCATGATATCAATATATATTTGACCAACAAAGTTTTCCTAAGCACGTATAGATAAAAATTGATCTTTATATCTACATTTTATATGAGGTATTTGAACATAAGTGGTCGGATCATAGGTCACAATGAACCGATCTCGCCAATTTTCAATACAGCGTAGGTATATTAGTAATCTAAGTTATAAGTTTCATTTATCTAGCTTTTCAATTTTAAAAGTAGTAGGGATTTCAACAGACAGACAGACAGACAGACGGACAGACAGACAGACGGACAGACAGACAGACGGACAGACGGACATCGCTAAATCGACTCAGGAGGTCATGCTGATCAAGAATATATACACTTTTCCATACCGGAGATGCTTCCTTCTGGGTGTTACAAACGGCGTACCAAACCGAATATACCCTTTCACTCTTAGTGTAGGGTATAAAAACTTGAAATTGTGCAGAAGGAGAACCGTGCGTTGCGTAAAGAAGTCGAAGAATTGAAATCATCCATTAAATATCCTAACGACGTTCGAGTTGAAAGCAGTGTTATTGTTCGTGGTGTTGATGTGACCGATAAAGACTTAACAGCAACAGATGTGGTTTTAGAACTTTCTAAGAAAGTGGGAGCAGATATTCAGCAGCATCACATTGATAACGCCTATTTCTGAAAACAATTGGATACAAATTTGTGTTTTGCAAAGGAAGTAAGGTGTTTGTCAAAATGAGTGATGATTCGCGTCAAATTTTTATTAAATCGATGGCTGATGTGGATAAATTGTTGATGAATTCGACATGTCAGAAACAACCAAGTCGAAAAGGTGGAGCTGTGAGTGCGGTGATCTCTGACGACTTAGGAAGCAGTGATGATGACGAAATTTCTTATAAGTCGCCGTCATAAGTATTCTGTAGTTTTACAACATAAGTAATTATTTTTCTTTATAATGAATAATCAATACTTCAATAATTCAAAATCTTATAAATCTCATTTTAAAAATATTAATTTTAATTACATAAATATTTTATGAATAAATATAAGAAGCGTTTCTTCAATTTCAAAATTTAATAAATTCAGAACTATACTTAGTAAACTTCCAAGGCTTCCAGATATTATAGCAATATAAGAAACATGGTTTCAATCACAAAATTCGAAACTATTTTCTATACCTGGTTTTAATAAAATTCACTGTTGCAGAAAACTTGGATATGGTGCAACATCATTTTACATTAATATGAAGCTCTCTGTTATATGTAACCGAAGCGAAAGATTTGTAGATTATATTTTAATATCTTTTTATGATATATAAATTCAATGTAAGTCGTTACAACTGATGTCCTTTTACAGATCTCCAAAATGTAGAACTAGTCTTTTTTGTGAAATAATGGAGGATTCATTGCAGAAAGTTGGTCAAAATCCCTGTATTTTTATGGGAGACTCTAACGTGGATCTTCTTATCAACAGCTCCAGCTCTTCTTCATTAAAAAGTATTTTTCAATCATATGATTTTGGTAGTTGTCATTACTTTGTTACATGACCTAGAAGCGGAACATCGAAAGACAATATTTTTAGCAATATTTCCGAACAAATTTCAGTTGATGTAATAGAAACAAATTTAACTGATCACAACATTTTAATTTGTTAGCTGAAAAGCCAATACATAACAAATGAATTTATTAAAAAAATTAAGTATAGCTTTGATAAAAAAGCATTTAAAAATCGTATAAATGTATCATTGTTTGCTGGTTTAAAATCAAATGACCCGTCGGAGATGACAAATGAGATAACTTATTGCGAACATTATATCGATCAACAAATTGTTTTACTTTTACAAAAATAACTTCAATTGATATAAAAGATGTAATCGCTAATATGGATATACGATAAAGTTCTGGCCAAGATAATATCACGCCGACAATGCTTGCAGAATGCACAGAAGTGCATTCGCCAATTTTAACAACAATATTTAATAACATCATAGAAAGCTGCAGATATCCTGATATCTTAAAAATTCACAAAGTTGTATCAATACCAAAAGTTGCGCATGCTAAAACTGTGGACCAATATAGACCTATGGCAGTGTTTTCAAATATCGACAAAATTTTTGAAAAAGTTATGTGCATTCAATTAATAACATATATAGAAAAGCAGAATATATGGTTCAGTCATCAGTTTGGGTTTAAAAAAGGTTCCGGAACGGATGAAGCGGTTATTAATGCGGTTAACTTCATATGCGAAGGTTTAGACCAAGGATCAACGGTGTTGCTGGTATGTTTTACGACTTTAAAAAAGCCTTTGATTTAGTGGATCATGACATATTACTTCAAAAACTAGATCTACTTGGTGTTAGAAACAACAGTTGTCGTCTAATTAAAAGTTATCTTTCAAATCGGAAGCAGTATGTTCAAGTTGGCGACAAAAAAAGTACTTTAATGCCGATTACGTGTGGAGTGCCTCAGGGCAGTGTGCTTGGTCCTCTTCTGTTTACTATTTACATTGACGACATTAAAAATTTAAACCTTCATGGGAAACTATTTATGTTTGCAGATGATATATGTTTGTTTTATCCGTATACTCACGGTTTAGTTCTGAAAACACAAATAGAATACGACGCTGCTCTCATCACAGAGTTTGCGCGTTTAAATAAGATGATTTTAAATGCAAAAAAAACGAAATTTATCAGATTCAGACCATATATAAGAATATTGAATAAGGATTTAAGCGTATTTGTTAATGGAGAAAAAATATTTGACACAGATACTGTAAAATACTTGGCTATCCATTTCACTCACAATCTTTCTTGGAACTTAAAAAAGAAAAATATCATCAGCAGTTGGAGTTCTTTACAAATTTAAAAACAAATTAAGTTCAAGAGTAAAAATGATACTTTATCAAGCTCTAGTACATGGCCACATATCGTATCTTCCTGCTGTATATGCCGTTAAACCAAATCAAGAACTAAAAAGTTTACAGTCTGCTCAAAACAAAGCATTAAAATTGGTATTTAAAATGCCCATAAGATACTCAACTTTGAGCCTTTATACTGATTTTGCAACTAATGTTCTTCCAATAGTGGGACTTTGTAAGAAACAGATTCTCATTTATATGTACAAAAATCTGAATAAAATCGGGTATCATGTCCTCAACTTTTATCAAAATCAAGCCAGTTTTAATACGCGGAGTGCAACGAACCTGAGAACTACCAGATGCAGATTGGAACTAACTAAACAACGAATTGAGTATACTGGACCATTCGAATTAAACAAGCTTCCTTCAGCTATAAAAGTCTTGAGAATTATATCTTCATTTGAAATAAACATAAAATCACTTTTATTGCAAGATGTAGAAACGCTTCTTCTTTTTTAAATTTTATTTTTTTTTTAATGAGAATTTATAATACATGTTTAAATATAATTTATCGTTATTTATAGAATTCAATAGATTAAAGATTTCAATTAAAATGTAATTATAATTGCCAAGTAGCCTCTATAAAGCCTTCAATGGCGCTGAGGTGTATATTTAAAATAATGTTTATACTTCATATGAAAATATAAATAAATAAATAAATAAATAAATAAATAAATAAATAATACAAAAAAAAATGTCAAGATCATACTTGACTGCAATCGCCAGAAGTAGTCGAATCGATGAGTACCGCACAACTGGAGAAAAGGTTTCCTCGCAATCACTTCCCTTTCGTTGCGAGTATCCTTTAATTACTAATCGCGCCTTATATCTCTCCACATCGCCTTTTGAATTTTTCTTCAGCTTAAAGCACCATCGGTTGGAAATCGCCTTCTTTCCCGGAGGCAACTCACACGATGTCCAGGTACCGTTATCAATAAGAGGTTGGTATTCCTCTTCCATAGCGTTTTTCCACATCGTTGCCTGTGGGCTTCTCAAAGCTTCCTGAATTGTTGCTGGTTCAACCACCTGCGCTTCGTCAACAACGCAAGCATATCGTTCCACAGGTTTTCTGACTCTTGTTGATCTTCTTAGCTCCACGCTTTCTGGAAATAGAGGAGACTCTTCAGAGAACGAAATCACACTTGATGCTGCTTCGTCGTTGTCAGAATAAAATGCATCATCTGACTCAGCATCAACCGCATGCTCAACAATATCCACAGTATTATCCGTGGTTAATATGTAGAAAACGTCCTTATTGGGTTCATCACTTCGGTTTGTTGAAAACTCATTTCGAGAAAAACTGCATCTCTACTAATGATGACATCTCTCGCCTTGTGATCAAAAAATCTGTACGCCTTCGACTCCGTACAGTATCCAACAAATGTGACTTCTTTTCCTTTCGAATCCAGCTTTCGACGCTTCTGCTTCGGCACTTGAATTACTGCTTTGCAACCAAACTCTTAAATGTTTCAGTCCATGCCTCCTCAGGTGTACGGTTCTGCAAACCCTTACACGGCAATCGGTTTACAAGATAAACGACTGTATTCACTGTTTCATCCCAAAACATCTTGTCCAAATCCGCCTGAATTAAAATACCATACCATTTTGTTCTGGTGTATAGGGCGCAGTTGTCTGGTGTATTATTCCAGCTGACTTCATGATCTTCGCCATTTTTTTGATTGCAGAATTCAGTCCCATTATCAGATCGAAAAATTTTGATTTTCTGTCCTGTCTGATTTTCGACCAGATTCTTGAATTCATTGAATAAATCCGCTACTTGATCTTTCGATTTAATGAAATAACCAAACACCTTTCTCGAAAAATCATCTACAAACAGCAGCAAATATCTTGAGCCGTTAAATGATGGTAATTCCATGGGTCCGCACAAATCGGAATGGATCGTCTCAAGAACTTGTTGAGATCGTGTACCGCAGTCTTTGAACGGCAGCTATTGTTTTCAATGCATGCGTTTTCCAAATCACTCGTAAGACTTTGCAACTTCTTCAGGTTTTCGTGGCATGGATGACCCAGACGCATATGCCAAATGTTCGCAGTATCTGCAGCTTTTGCAACACAAATCGTCTTCTCTGGCCGATTCAACTTGAACATTCCATCCACGATGCTGCCTGTTGCTGAAACGTCTTTACTTTCATCCAAGACCTTGCATCCAGTAGAATCAAATAAATCCAGTAGAATCAAATAGCCTTGCTTGACAATTTTAGAAACTGACAATAAATTGGTGTGCGCCTCAGACAAATACAAAACATCGCAAAAATTGACATAGAGAAATTTGTTGTTATGTATAGCAAACTCCATTTCAACATTACCAATAGCATCTCCTCGCATTGATGAATTATTTTCAGTTATTATCTCGTACGCAGGACAATGCTTTAGATTAAAAACATCGACGGGTCTCTGCACATATGTGACGTGGCTTCTGAGTCAAAAAACCAGTCACAATCAAACGTTTTTTGCAGCCAGCGCCGAAAAAATTGTCTTCTTTTTGAAGTTAATCTCGTCAGTATGTTTCTTTGAGGAAGTCTTCATTTGACAATTTGATTTTATAACCCCGAACTCCTGCAGGCAAAACATCTTGGACCTTTCGTAGCAAATTTATTGGGCTTATTTGGTTTTCCCAACAAGGCAACCGATTGCTTGGAGCCGATTGCTTGCAGCCAACTTGCATATACTGCAGCAACTTCGTCTTCACACCAGTTATGTCCACGCCGGAGCTCTCGATTCCCATGATCATTGGCTGATAAATTTCTGGAAGACCCGCCAACATCAATGTTCCAATCCAATCTTCTGTAACTTTCAAGCCAATAATCGTCAATCTATTTGCCGTTGTTATAATGACGTTTACAAAATCTACCATCGACGCACTTTCCTCGTCAGACCAGAATCTTGAAACGCCTTTTCTAAATTTTTCCACATGTCATTCGCGGTCGACGCACCTTGGATGTATACGTATAGCAGCGGATCCACAAGCAGCACCAGCTTCGACCTTGCAGTTACGTTTTTCCTCGCATCCGTCTCCGTGCCCAATACGCTCTTTCACAGATCCTCCATTTGCATGTATGCTTCCACTGCAAACTTCCACTGATCCCAGTTTTCGCGACCTCTTAGACGCTCAATCTGTGGTGACATATGCGATAACGACATCTCGGTAAAAAATTTCACAATTAAAATTTAAACTAAACACAATTTCACAGTTATTTAATAAAGCCAAATTCTGGGCCCATTACCTATTGTTTTAAGTGAAAAATCAGCAAAAAATATGTTTTTCTCAATTGACATTACAAACAAATAACTATTTTCTATTTTATTTAAACAAATAATTTATAAGTAAAGTTAAATAATAACAAGTAGTTGTGAACTTCAAGTCTTCAGTCCAACAAAAACACAAATTGAAAAAATGCGCCTAATATTCACAATTTTTGCGGCTTTTTAAAAGATCGCAAAATATAGAAATAGACGCAAAATTTTTAAAAACACAAAATTGAAAAATGAGCCTAATTTACAGAGTTTTTGCGCCTTTTTCTATATTGCGCACTCTTTTAAAAAGGCACAATTCTGTAATTTTGAAGCTGTTTTAATATTGCTTTTAATTTGAATTATTATTTTATGCCTTTTGGAGCTTTTCTCTATACGTTGCGCCTTTTTGTAAAAATTAGTTACTATCTTCAGATTACTAATATTAAGTAAATTACGCTCTTTTTTAATTTTGTGACTTTTAAAATAAACTATTGAAACAAAAATTAAAAATTTAATTAAAATTGACTAAAATAGTAGGTACACTTTTATTTTAAAGTTGACTTTTAATTGTCTACGAATATTTGTCATTGTATTTTGACAAAGATTCTGAAGAATATACAATTCGAGTTTTTAATATTTTGAGTTCTATATCAAAATGTATTTTAACATTATAGGGGCATAACCATAGACAATTTAAAGTCAACTTTAAAAATAAATTCGACATTTTTGAAAATTTTTGTATAGAATAAATTGTCAAAAAGATGCTATTATATTTAAATTTTACTTTAAATTGTCAATGATTTGTATATCTTCGTTGTAAAACTAAAAGTCCAAATATCATTTATTAAAATTCAATAAAAGTTCCATATTTGTAGTTTTAGATGTTTTTACGTCTTTTTCATACTTAAAAATCAAATATTCACAAAATATATTTTTTAAGTATGTCCAATCGATACTCTGTCCAATCGGCACTGCGATATAAATATATGATTGTTTAAAATTATAATTTAAGAAGTTATTTAACAGCATTGTTTTAGATACCCCTTGAAGATCGGAAAAAATCTAAAAATTTTAGTTTTTTTTTCACATGAAAATGAAATTTAAAAACTGCTGCTTCTGTATTTTTTTGCTTAAATAATTTTAGTTCAAAATGTATATAGTGATTTTTCATATTTTTTTCTTTAAAACTAAAAATAAAGAAAACCACGATTATACGAATAGAAAGGTAACAAAAGTATATGGCTGAAATGCATTAAAATTAATTTTGAAACTAAATATATTTGGTGACTTTTAGTTTTATTATACGCTTAAGTCCGATTTTTACGTTTTCACTCTTTTTGAAATTAAAAAAAAACTGGATTAAATTAATTTTTCGCAATTTTTTCGCAACCGCCATCAATGGTACAAAAAATGTGAAACGAATGAATACCCCCTACCCCCTCAGAATAAATTTAAACTTAGTACATATGTTAAAATCAAATTAAAATATTTAGGATTTATGGTTTCCGACTTAAAAATGAAAATGATCATCAAATATACATTGTGTATATCTGAAGAAGTTCACAAACGTACTGATCGCCATTAATATGATACACAAATTGAATTTTGTTTCCAAAGGTTACTGAGATATGTATACCTTCCTAAAATCAGAGACTAAAAATAATTGTAAGTAATGTTGGCACAATAAAACAAAGGTTACCATTACCATATGATATTCGATAAACAATTTTAATTTATGGCCTTATTTATACAACGAATCGTTTTAGTTTTTGTACTTATGAAAATTTGAAAAATAAACATTCAGTGCTTAATATAATAGAAACCATAACTCGCATGGATTTGACTTCTATGACAATTTTTACTGTTTTAATGTGCTTAATATTTTTTTCCAAAGACATAATGATACATTTATAAATTCTTCATGTAAATTTGGCCAATTAACCGCAGAGATTTTTAGCAAATCTTTAATATTGATGGTTTAAGGACGAGATAGAACATTAAAATGTACTACAGAAGAGATCCTTAGGTGAATGCCTACGTTTGGTTTTCAGTCAAGAAATCCATATCTAATACCGTTTTCAAGAAATGATACTATGAATTGCAGCATACAACACTGTGAAACACTTCCGGCACATACTGGAAGGTTGCGATTTTACTCTGTACACGGATTACAAACCGTTGTTATTTGCGTTCTACCTGAATTCTGCCAAAGCATATCCAATACAATATCGTCACTTGGACTACATTGGACAATTCACCAGCAAAATAGTTCACATCGCGGGAGTCGCAAACTCATTCGCCGATGCCTTATCGAGGATTGAGGAAATCTCCGCGCTGGACTACGCTAAACTTGCTGAATCTCAGAAGTCAGATGAACAACTCAGGAAACTTCTAGCAACTGATTCTAACGGTAAGCCATGGCCATTTCTTCCTGCTGCCTTTCACCGAGCAGCATTCAACGGGCTGCACAACCTCGCCCATCCTGGTATTAAAGCATCGAGGAAGCTCTTAGTCGATCGTTTTGTTTGGCCACAGCTCAATAAGGATTGCAACAATTGGACAAAGCTTTGTGAAGCGCGCCAAAAATCGAAAGTTACGAGACACAATCGAAAGTTACGAGACACACAAGCGCTTCTGTAGGTACCTTTCCGATAACATCACAACGATTTTCGGAAGTACACATCGATTTGGATTGACCATTGCCGCCATCAGAAGGTTTTACATACCTTCTTACAGTAATTGACCGGTTTTGAAGATAGCCCGAAGCAATCCCAATCACCGACATCACAGCCGAGACCGTATGCCGAAATTTCTTCGATAGCTGGGTTTCAAGATTCGATTGTCCAAACAAAATCATTTGCGATCGTGGTCGACAATTTACTTCGAAGCTTTTTCACGATCTTGCCAACTTTCTCGGAACAAAGTGCAATCACACTACATCTTTCCATCCGCAAGCCAATGGCATGGTTGAAAGATTGCAAAAGAACTTTGAAAGCCGCTTTGATTTGCAGAGACGACGAGAGATGGACGAGAAGTTTACCGTCAGTCATGCTAGGACTGAGAACTGTACACAAAGAGAATCGCAAAGAGGGTTATCAAAAACCACTACAACCCAAATACTCCGTTCGCAGTAACTAGGCAAACAGATAAATTTTACACCATCAAGACAAACGCAGTCGGAGACACCATTTCAATTGATCGACTGAAACCTGCATTTATTGAAGTTGATACCGCTGCAGTTAACGTCGGTTATCAAATGCAAAGACAAACAAAAGTTTCAAAATCTTCGTCGGAACGCAAAAAAGTCACGTGCCGCTAGGAAGGGGCCTATGTGGCGCACCCTCAATTCACTTTAACTTTTTACTTTTTCACATTTTTTAAAAGCCTAAAAGTTTTTCTTCAAAATTTGTTCAATTTTGTTTTGTTTCAATTGTAGTTTTTCTTATCTTTGAATTATTCACAAGTTATTTCGATTTGTTATAATAAAAATTAAATTTTATAAAATTTGGTGTGTTTAATTCTATACCATAATACTCTAAAAGATGATGGCGAATTTTCCCGTAGATGCAGGTAGTCAAAGCACAGTTTCTCGTCCAATTGGATTATCCTCACATGCAGCATGTGGTAGTTCGTCAGATGTTTCATTGCCCGAAACTCCTTTATGGCCCGGCACCCAAATCAGTTTCAGTGTATTGTATTTAACAACACAATTGAGACGTGATCTGCATTGACGTACAATTTTGGAAGTGATGACCGGGTTGTTCAAAGCCATAAGAGTAGCTTGACTATCGCTGCAAACAGATATAGCTCTGTTCTGCCATCTATTATCAGCAATATAGTCCATAGCCTTAAGTATAGCATAAACTTCGCCATTGTCGCCTAAGGCGAAGTGAAGCCTGCGGTCATCCGGTTCCACAAACACTCCAGCACCAGATCTCTGATCGGTTCTGAAGACTTCGTTGAAAATGCGGTGTGACCCTCTACCTGGCACAGTCAGTCACAGTCAGGTGTTAGCCAATCTTGAATGTCAGGTTGGCAAACTTCAAAATTTCGTCTTGGTAATATTTCTGTTATCATTGCATCGGAGGGCATCTCCAGTAGACAGGTGTCTAATGGAGTGTCAAGTGCAATGTCAGAGATATTCCAAGGTACATTAAACCATAAATGTACCTTACCTCCAACAGCCTTTCATGGCTTCGCCTCTGATGAAGATGTGAAGTGGAGGTAGGTTTAAGATTGCATTCAGTGCTGGACCAGGTGTAGTGAGAAAGGCGCCCGTAACACCCAGACACACGGTACTCTGAATCTTGGCAAGACTAGTTGGCACGCACTTTCGCGACAGCTTGTTCCACCAGACTACCGATGCATATGATATCATCGGTCATATCATTGCCGTGTAAATCCATAAGGTTTTGCTCGGCGATAGTCCCCTCAATTCCTCTGCATTGCCAGAAGGCATTCAATGCTCGCGAAATTTTATTTTGAACATGTTTTGTCCAAAGTAGTTTACTATCTAGAATTAAGCCCAGATATTTTGCTTCGTTAGACAGAGGAATAGTGACACCCTTAAGTATGGGTAGAGATAATCCTGTCATTATTCTTTACCTAGTGAAGAGAACAATCCCTGGTTTACGGAAAGTCCGTTTGCAGCTCGGTTCAATGAGTTTTGTGTTTTAACACAGAACTCATTGAGGGACAAACCTGTGGCAAAAATGGCAACATCGTCAGCAGAGGCCTGGGAATAGACACCTGGTTCATCAAGATCCAGAATGTCGGAATGAATGCCCATGAGAGATATTCTTTAGGCATGGTAGCAATTGCGTTAGACCTTCATGTAGCATGACTGGGTAGATGCCATCCGGCCCAGGTGACTTGAATCCATCAAAAGAGGCCACTGGGTATTGGATAGCTTCATCGTACACAACCAATCTGGCAACATGCCAGTCATGTTTTGTCACATTTGAGTTGTTATTACAGTCCCCAGTGCTGGGATTACAAAGTGGCCCTATGGCGATTTTATTTCCCGGAAAGTGAGTCTCAACTAGGACACTGAGTGCCTCTGTCTTAGACTCAGTATACGAGCCATCAGATCTTCGCAGTGAGTCCAGTCGGGCAGTTCGGTCTCTTTTAAGAAACTTGACCAATCGGCTAGTCTCACTGCAGGATTCGATGCTACTGCAGAATTCAGATACTATGAATTAAGTATTTACCAGATATTTGGTTGTCAATATCTCGAAATCCTGACGGATAGAACATAATTTTATGGTATGATAAAATTGTTCACACATTAAGGATATTAAATATTAAGCCAAATTCTTGGCACCGATAAAGGATCATTCGATTTTAAGCTACGAAAAATTTTAGTATTTTTTAGTTTTATATAAAATAAAAAAATACTTTGCATTGCTCAGTATTAGAGAAACTGTAGCTCATACGGCTTTGACATATTTGGCTACTTTTTATGTTTTTTTATGCTGAATATTTTATCCCTGGACAATATGATACATTTGCAACTCCTTAATATGAAATTAGTCGATTATGTAGATTGATTCTTGGAAAATCATTAATATTGGTATTAAAAGGACGAAATAGAAATTTAATATGTACTACAGATATGAAGCATTGGATAGTGTCTACATATGGTTCTCAGACAACAAATCCATAACTACTACACTTTTCTCAATAAACCAACGGTAATATTGCGGTCACTTTAGGACCTTAATGGTCATATATCTCGTAAACCTGAAGTGATAGGACATACGTTTCTTAGGTAAAATTTTCAGGTTTCTCAAGGACTATAAAACAATGGTCAAATCTCTTGCACCAAAAAAAAGTAGGCTTTTGCTGCACTGTGTTATTATAGATTCGTAATGCGTCGGAATCTCAATACTACATTCTGTTTACTTTTACAGACATGGTCTAGCGCAAGTATGCATTCACTGTAGATTACGAAGTAATGTTATGAAGGAGCCACCACCCATTACACACCGCATCCAAAGTAAAAAGAAATCGAATGTTACCTCATGTATATATTGATTACTATTTAGAAGTATTGTAATGTGGGGTCGACCATACATCATTATTTCGTAACCAAACATTCACAAGGGGTATTTCGATTTCAGCATTACTTTTCACGCAATCGTAATGAAGATTGGTCGCTTTACGCATTAATTTGTACGCAGTGGTAATGAGGGGTGTTTCCATATGTGCATTACTTTGTACGCAGTGGTAATGAGGAGTAGTTCCATTTGTACATTACTTTGTGCGCAGTAGAAATGAGGGGTGGTCCCATTTGTACCTTACTAAGTGCGCAGTGGTAATGAGGGGTGGTTCGATTTGTACATTACTATGTACGCATTGGTAATGAGGGGTAGTTCCAATTGTAGATTACTTTGTGCGCAGTAGTAATGAGGGGTGGTTCCATTTGTGCATTACTTTGTGCGCAGTAGTAATGGGGGGTGGTTCTATTTGTATATTACTTTGTACGCAGTAGTAATGGGGGTGATGTCTTTTGTGCATTACTTTGTGCGCAGTAGTAATGAGGGGTGGTTTCATTTATATATTACTTCGTGCGCAGTAGTTATGGGTGTTTTGTAACTAATGTCCTTATTTAATAAAAATAAATCGTAATAGTGGTAATTATTAAAATTGTGTGCCAATGTGTTGCCTGTGTGTAACATGTAATTCATTTAATAAAAAATCAGTAAATCTGTATATTTTTATCCGCAAATGATGCATTAATCTTTAATTTCCACAGCACATAAATGGAAAAAACGATCAATACGAAATTTTAATTATAAACGACTGAAGTTCAAAAAATGTTGAATTTATTTAATTTATTTAAAGGCATATATTTTTATAATTTAAAAATCAGTTCACATTAGATAAAAACAAATAACCAACAAGTACCTCTTCCATTTCCACATTACTTAGTAATCTGAGAGTAAAGGATGGTAGTTATATTTCTGCATTACTACGTAAGTGGAAATTGGGACTAGTCATTTATATACATTACTGCTACTTTAAAAATGAACTAATTCGAATTTTGTAGAATATGTATTGAAGAAAACATTGGTTACCGTTCGAACAAGGTCGGAATATTTCTTATTGGAATTTTTTAATAATTATATTTAAGAAATATAAATAAAAGTTTGATTAATATTTATAATTATTTTTGAAAAAATATATTTATTTTAAAGTGAGAGTTCTAGAAAATACGTCCGCTCAAAAAGTTAATTCTTTTTCATTTTTATGATTCGGAACTTGTATTTTCAAATCTTTTATATTCTTCAAATTTATGAGTAATATCGACCCCCTTATATAAAAAAAAAAACAAAAATTGGTGAATCTACTTAGGAAATTATAAAATTCAAAAACTTCCAAGCAAGTGTATGGATTCAATATGGATTAAAAGTTTTCAAAATTGTTCACTTATGCTAAGTGCATTTTTGGTTATAATTTAGGATAGGATCGACCGATCCGCACCAAAATTTGACAGGATATAAAGAATAAAAAATGGAATAACATTAAAAATAGCCTTAATCTAATTAGCATGTTATAGAATGGGATGGAATATTTTCATGCATTTAAAATTTAGAAAATATTAATTAATATTTTTTAATATAACTTTTTTAGACCGTCTGTCTGTCTGTCTGTCTGTCTGTCTGTCTGTCTGTCTGTCTGTCTGTCCGTCTGTCTATCCGTCTGTCTGTTGAAATCCCTACTACTTAAACAATAGAAGAGGTAGATAAATGAAACTCATAATTTAAATTACTTATACACGCTGTATGTGCGAAAAAAATGGGCAGATCGGTCCATTGTGACCTGTGATCTGACCATTTATATTCAAATACCTCATATTAAACTTACATCTACAGATCAATTTTACTGTATACGTGCTTAGATAAACGTGCTTAGATAAAATATATATTGAAGTCATGCTTAAATACATGAAAATAATGTTTTCCGCCGATACGACTTGTGGTTCCCAAAAAAAAATCGAAATTCGGTACACCTATCCATTTGTAAATATGGGTATCAAATTAATGGAAATTCTTTAGCGATGGAAATTTTGTAGTTATTTTCAGGATTCGTATACCCTGGTGACCAATAACCACTTTGAATGGTAACCACACATATGTGTAGGGTATTTATAGTCGGCTTAGACCGACTATAATTTTGATAATCCTTACTATCATAATAACACCTACTTATGTGATTCCCCTGTGATCTAACCTTCCCAACTGGTTTTGTTGTCAAACTTTTCGAATACTCAACTACAAAAAAAAGTTCAATGACGTAAATAATTGGGTTCTGGGAACATTTTAAAAAAGTCGCATTCTATGGAATCGAGGTTCGAACATTAAGGTCATATCATAAAAAATTTAAAAATATAGTTTATTGAAAACTTATTTAAGATATTTAAGATTTTGTAAAAATTATTAGAAGCAAAGAACAACAATCGATTTTTTTTAACCGTAACCCTTGTTAAAAAATTTATGGAACCGGAATCAAATGGGTTCCGATTCCGGTTCTACTATACTGCGCAAAACAAGCTTGTTTACTGAAAATACCATGAAAACAATACCATTTATAATTTTTTCAACGTAATAATATTTCAATACAAAAATAAATCTATTTTGGTTAAAATGTATTAAAAATATTTGAATAATAATTTCGTTTATATTTGACATGTACATGATCTTGTTGTGTATTGACAAGTTGTTTATACTATAGCTCTTGATTTCATAAAAGCATTTTCGAATAGCCCGGGTACCCGTACGCTCGAAAGCCCGCGTAATACCCGGGTAGTTCAAATACCCGTGCAATCCAGGTATTAAATGTGTTGAAGTCCTTTTTGACTACAACTTCCTTGATCCTTTTATACTTACTAAGTCCTTTTTTTAACATTAAGACTCTTTATTTCGTTTTAAAAGTTGGTACACTTATACTTATCACTAGGTCTTAATACTAGACACTTCAGCATTTATTTGTATGATCAGAGTGGCCTATTTATTGTGGGTGTACTATACTGGCTAAGTAAAGGGGTGTGTTGTGCAGTTTGTGTTAAACATGCTTAATTATTAACACTAAACATATGCCATCAAGAAAAATAATCTGGTTAAAATTATTTTGTGGATCATACACACACAGAAATATACTGTTGAAAGTGGACAGTAAGCAACTGTTATTTCATTTTGAATAAATCAACACCTTTAATTGTCGTTTTTGGTTCAAAACTGTTACTAAAACTATTACTTTAAATTTGAACGAAAGCATTTGACAAATAAAATGAGAATTTCGAGTAGCATCAGCGCATTAATGGGGGACGGACGTGTCGCGTCGTCCTCTTATTAAAATTCGTATATTATTGTCCGTCGAGTCTGTTTTGGTCTTTGTCGTGTCGTGCAAAGTTATGATCTAAGTGTCGTCCAGAACTAAGTGTCGTCCAGCGTCTAAAATAAATAATTAGAATTAAATAAAATTAAACATGCAATAAAAATAATAGAAATAATAATCAACAAAATCAACAATAGCAAGCATTATATTTAAACATAAGAAAAACAGCAATAACACAAAACCAATTTCGCTGCATTACCAGCCCCCAGCACTTCTGCCGCCGTCGTTATTAGCAATTGCGAACGCAACGGGCTTTTCTATGCCCTCTGCTGCATTGCACATTTTTTTTTTCGTTTTCTGTCCCTTCCCCATCCTACTCCAAGCTAACTGCGTGCGTAACGAAGACAGTGGTGAAGGCCTAACACTCACCACTGTTTAGCTTACGCTCTCGCTGTTCGTCTCAACTGCCGCCCGCTATTAGTATGCTTGTTTGTTTTGAACTCGCCCAGTAGAAAAAATGTCGCATAACTTTCGCATAGATTTTTGCAACATTAGTAGGCTGAGGACGAATTTCTTTTCTGTATATGCGTATGTGTCCGTCAATAGGCCACAAAGGGTGCAGATCCACTTTATTTTCACATACATGGTTATCACCTAGTTTCTGCCCATAGGGGTCTCGCCTTATATATTCGCAGTGACGTTGTTTACCAGTTGAAGCAACAACATAGTGTGTCAGATAGTAAATTTAACACTATTTGGGTTAAATTTAAAATTTGTTCACATATCATGCACTTGTGCTTTATTTATAGGAGCCCGAATTTAGATAGGGTATCTACCTGTAATAAGTTGGATGCCTTATCTGATTCAATCTCAAATGAATTGGAGCAGTTCCCAGGCAGTTAAATTGTTGTTGCCGGCGATTTTAATGTGCACAACGCCACTTGGTTGAGCCACTCGGGTCTATCAACACAGGCAGAGTGCAATCAACTCAATCAATTGGTGAAGGAACCGACGTACCTCCCACGTGGCGGTGGGCAGAACCAAAAAGTCCTAGACCTTTTCTGACTTCACATCATGAAAAATATGATGTAAAAGTCCTTGCACCTCTTGGTAACTCCGACCACTGTGCTGTTTCCGCTGCGTTTTCGTATTCTACTTTACGCGCCTCTACGATTAAAGCCCCGAAGAGGACGAAAAAGCAAATTGGGTTGCGTTAAATGATTTTTTCGCAACTTTAATTGAAATTTGTGTTTCGCTGATAGAGACATAAATGCCGCGGCTTTAATGGTACAAAATATTATTTTATTAGGTATGCGGTCCTTCATACCTTCTAAAAAGATAAGCATTAAACCCAAGGACCACTCTTGGTTTAATGAGACTTGCAGGATTGCAGTCAGGTCGAAAGAGGAAGCCTTTCATAATTGGCGTTCTAACAAGAATGCTGACACAGAAAGACTTCGCATACAGGCTAGGAATCCCTGTAATGCCGTGATCTCGCGTGAAAAGTTACTTCACGAACAAAATTAGCGCAAAAAGATCCTACTCTACTACAAAGGTAGTAAAAATTTCTGGTCATTCGCAAAAAGGGTGAAGAACCAGACGACATCGTCTACTCCAACTCTTATTATGAATGGCCAGACCTTCACTGACCCGGTTGATAAAACTAATCTCTTGGCAGAATTATTTGCAAATAATTCCACGCTCCCAGATAGTAATCAACTGCCGGTCGTCGAATTTGTTTTTTCTGCAATGCCGGATATTCATTTTCGAACTTGGGTAGTTAAAAAGGTTTTAGCAAACCTAAACATTAACAAAGCCTCTGGGCCAGATGGCATATCTGCCCATGTGTTGAAGAAGTGCGCGTCATCTCCTACACGACAGGAGTTTTTCCATCTTGTTGGAAAGTTGCCAATGTCCAGCCAGTTCCGAAAATGGGCGAGGCTACCCTGCCAATTACCGACCCATTGAAATATGCTCTGCACTCTCCAAGGTAATGGAGAGCGTAATTAACTTCCACCTTGTGAACTATCTTGAGCACAACGAATTGCTCAGTGACCGCCAATATGGTTTCCGTAGGACCAGATCCACAGGTGACTTGATGGCGGTCCTCTCCGAAAAATGGAATAATTGTGTTCACCTTTTCGGGGAGAGTAAGGCTGTTGCTCTCGATATTTCCAAGGCTTTTGATCGAGTGTGGCATAAAGCCCTCGTTTCAAAACTAATTGCATTTGGTGTCGCGAAATCTTTTACTCTATGGATATAGAGTTTTCTCCAGGGTCGTTCAATACGAGTTGCGATGGACAACAACAACATTTCATCTATATGGAGTTCCGCAGAGTTCCATCCTATCCCCGTCCCTATTTCTGGTATTTATCAATTATCTTCTGTCATTGACTCAGAACCCAATTCAATCTTTTGCAGATGACAGTAACATTTGCTATTCATACTCGTTCAACAAGCGTCCAAACTCTTTGGAGATTGAGAGTAAAAGACGCACTATGAATGACACACTCAAAAATGACCTTAAATCAATCTCCGAGTGGGGTGTTGAAAATAGAATAGATTTTAATGCAAGCAAGACCCAATGTTGTCTGTTATCTCACAAAAGAATGGATTCACCCCTTCCTCCCCTTCCTATGGGTATTGTGGATATTGCGCAGTCGGCTGCTCTTGACGTTCTGGGCATATCAATTCAATGTGATCTCCGTTGTTATGATCACATATTTAATGTGTCGAAAGAAGCGGCCAAGTGCCTCGGTTTCTTAAAACGGTGTAAAACATATTTCACTCCTGCTGACTTACGCACTGTCTACACTACCTATATTCGGCCCAAAATGGAATTCAATTCGCACATTTGGGCAGGGGCTTTAAAATCCTCCTTGGAGTTCCTGGACCCAATACAACAACGTGCGATATATTTAATAGGGGATGAATATATTTCATCGTCCATTGGTTCTCTTGAGCACCGAAGGACCGTTGGGTGTGTAAGCCTGTTTTATAGGTATTACAACGGTAAGTGTTCGAGGGAAATACATGGTCTGATTCCACCAGGTCGTGTGTTTTCTCGTTCTACTCAGGCATCAAACCAAGCCCACCCCTTCGTAGTCCACTCGGCTCTCAACAGAACCACGCATTATAGAGAGAATTCGTTCTTCAATGGCACGACACGTTTGTGGAACAATCTCCCTGCGTCCGTTTTTCCCGACATTTTCGATATTGGCAAATTCAAAACAAACATTCACCGACACTACTCCATCTTTCCTCCCTCCCTTTAACCTATCATCCCTTCTTACGATCAACACTGTGCATTGCATGTATAGGGGGCATCCCATGAGCGTTGGTTAATTTGTAAAAAAAAAAAAAAATATATATTACTTCGTTCGCAGTAGTTATGGGTGTTTTGTAACTAATGTCCTTATATAACAAAAAAAAATCGGAATAGTGGTAATTATTAAAATTGTGTGCCAATTGGTTGCCTGTTTGCAACATGCCTGTTTTTTTATATAACTTTTTTAGACGGAAAAGAAAATTATTGAGCATATTGATTACTTACAGTTCAACTAGGATCTGCATCATTGGTTATTTTTTATACCCTACACTAAGAGTGAAAGAGTATATTCAGTTTGGTACGCCGTTTGTAACACCCAGAAGGAATCATCTCCGGTATGGAAAAATATATATATTCTTGATCAGCATGACCTCCTGAGTCGATTTAGCGATGCCCGTCTGTCTGTCTGTCTGTTGAAATCCCTACTACTTAAACAATAGAAGAGTTAGATAAATGAAACTCATAATTTAAATTACTCCTACACGCTGTATGTGCGAAAAAAATGGGCAGATCGGTCCATTGTGACCTGTGATCTGACCATTTATATTCAAATACCTCATATTAAACTTACATCTACAGATAAATTTTACTGTATACGTGCATAGATAAACTTTTTTGGTCAAATATATATTGAAGTCATGCTTAAATACATAAAAATAATGTTTTCCGCCGATACGACTTGTGGTTCCCAAAAAAAAAATCGAAATTCGGTACACCTATCCATTTGTAAATATGGGTATCAAATTAATGGAAATTCTTCAGCGATGGAAATTTTGTAGTTATTTTCAGGAATGGTAACCAAACATATGTGTAGGGTATTTATAGTCGGCTTAGACCGACTATAATTTTGATAATCCTTACTATCATAATAACACCTACTTATGTGATTCCCATGTGATCTAACCTTCCCAACTGGTTTTGTTGTCAAATTGGATCCTATTGAGACTTTTCGAATACTCAACTACAAAAAAAAGTCTAATGACGTAAATAGTAGGGTTCTGGGAACATTTTAAAAAAGTCGCATTCTATGGAATCGAGGTTCGATCATTAAGGTCGTATCATAAAAAATTTAAAAATAGAGTTTATTGAAAACTTATTTAAGATATTTCAGATTTTGTAAAAATTATTAGAAGCAGGGACCGCAAAGAACAACAATCGATTTTTTGTAACCGTAACCCTTGTTAAAAAATTTATGGAACCGGAATCAAATGGGTTCCGATTCCGGTTCTACTATACTGCGCAAAACAAGCTTGTTTACTGAAAATACCATGAAAACAATACCATTTATAATTTTTTCAACGTAATAATATTTTCAATACAAAAAATAAATCTATTTTGGTTAAAATGTATTAAAAATATTTGAATAATAATTTCGTCTATATTTGACATGTACATGATCTTGTTGTGTATTGACAAGTTGTTTATACTATAGCTCTCGATTTCATAAAAGCATTTTCGAATAGCCCGGGTACCCGTACGCTCGAAAGCCCGCGTAATACCCGGGTAGTTCAAATACCCGTGCAATCCTTTTATACTTACTAAGTCCTTTTTTTAACATTAAGACTCTTTATTTCGTTTTAAAAGTTGGTGCACTTATACTTATCACTAGGTCTTAATACTAGACACTTCAGCATTTATTTGTATGATCAGAGTGGCCTATTTATTGTAGGTGTACTATACTGGCTAAGTAAAGGGGTGTGCGCCAAGCCAATTAAATGCTGTTTGTGTTTAACATGCTTAATTATTAACACTAAAAATATGCATTTGACAAATAAAGCATTTGACAAATAAAATGACGTTTAAATTTTTAATGTAACAAAATAAAATAAACAAAAATTCAACTTTCCCAATAAACACAGATACGGACTGAAACGTAAAAACCGTTGTGAGAACGGGTATACCCGTTATTGAGGTGACATTACGGCTCAATAGTACGTGTGAATTACGGGTCTAGCCGTAAATACAAACCGACACCGTTCCGGCCACGTTATTACGGTACGAAAACGCCAATCACCGAAAATTCGATTGAAAATACAAAAACACATTTTTACGTGCGAAGTACGCAACGTTACGTGCACGTAATTACGGCTCAGAAACGACTAAAAATACGCATAATTTTTACGTATAATTTTTACGTGGCTTTACTTAATTTAAAGAAATATTTTTATGACTATAATGCATGGGTTTTAATCTTCATAATAAATAATAATTGATATATGAAATTTTCTAGTTGCAACATTTTAATGAATGGCAAAATGTGGAATCTAAAGAATGCTGAAAACATACTTTCAGTTATGCGCAGATAATGTATTTTTCTACAATTATAAAATTTTGATTTTACATAAAGCCTTACATATGGCACGCATACGGCACTGTATTTACGTCCCGTATTTACGTTCTTTTTACGTGCCTTTTATACGACCCGTTTACGTGCCGTATTGACGTTCCCTTTGCGAGCCTTTTATACGTTCCGTTTACGGGCCGTATTTACGTGGCTTTTAAGCTCATTAATTGCTTTAAAGTACCGTAAAAATGTACCGTTCACGGCCCGAAATACGTTCACGCATTTACGTTTTATTGCCGTACCTACGGGCCATTTCCGGAATGAGCCGTATTTTTTATTTCATTTCATATGTAAAACGTGTTGCTTTACGTTTCGTAAACGGTGTTTATGCCCGTAAATACGGAACGTATACGGCACGTTTACGTGCCTTTTGGTTTATTGGCTAATTAAAGATTTTTATAATTACCGCAAATGTATGTAGTAATTTAATGTGAAATTAAAAGAAATATATTCAAATTAAAACACATAACAGATGGACGAACAATTTCAAATCAAAATATCCTTGGAGACACCGCTGGATGAATACAAAAATATATCAATGCAACTACAATGTATATGAAATCGTCATGAAGTCCAACTAAACAAAAATTGCCGTGCAACCATATGGACGCAAAACCAAATGAAACCGGGGACTGTCTGTACGAGCAAAAGCTTGGAACGCATGGACGCATGGAATCCTGGAGTATACCGAACGTACGATAAATTGTTGAAGAGTAAATGGTGGGGAGTTTTTTGGGTCCGTGATATAGATGAAAGGGTACGGGACAAGTTGTACAAATTTTCTGGATGTGTGGAAGTAAGAAGAGCCACAGTTTAAGAAAATGAATATTGAGGATGCTGCTGATGTAGGAGATGCAGCATCAACACCAGCAACTGAAGATAATGCAGACTTTGAACCCGAAATCTCGCTCAAAAGTTCTATGAAAGACTAAGGCCAATAAAGTCCGTAATGCAATGGTAGATGATGATGTAATTTCAACAATTTCACGGTCAAAATGCGCGAAGTAATTTGGACGCTGCTCATAGCCGACACAGCGCCAAGGAGAATCAGATATCTGGTTGGATATTCTCTATAATGCGTCAAGGGCGTACAACGAATGGGTTCGACTTCGGCCGTGAGCAGAATATCAAATATATGTTGCTGGGAAAATGACTCGGACTATTTCGTTGATCTGGAGGACTCCGACTTAGAGGAGTACCACAAACGTGACTACTGTGTAATCGTCTTTAGTAAAGAGGTCAAAAACAACAGGAGGCAGACGAATGCATAGACAAAGAAATTAACTGAAGATAACAATGGATCCCGGAAAAATATAGAAATACTGTAGAAATCGGGTGTTATATTTAAATAAAATAAAAAAAAAAACAAAATTGTTAATAATAACCTTGTTTTTACATTAAATTAAAAAAAAAAAAATATATATCAAAATTATAAACTGTTAAAACAACAGTAGATAACTGTCTGTATGGAGTCACCATAGCAATTGTCGGATTGACAGTAGCTACTGTTAAATGTATTTTTGACAAATAGGTAAAGCGACACTTTCTACTGTCGTTCCAACAATTTATCAACAGTAACTTACTGACGGCTCTATTTTAACAGTAGAAAGTGTCGAAAAACAGCCCAAAACGACAGTACATTTCTGTGTGTGTAAGTAAGCTGTAAGCTCTACGATTATGATATAGAACCGTAGATAATACGTAAGCTCTACGATTATACACAACATACCTCCCCCTTAGTGTAAGGAACATCATCTTCGTTCGTTAACTTTCAATGGGTGTTGTGGTAATTGGTTTCTGCGTTGTTGATTTCCGCAATGACACGATTTTTTCGAGTGACGATTTCTTGTTGGGAAATGTATTTGACACCAGTTCAAGGTTCTGTGCCTTGGCTGTTTCTACATCTATTGTTGATATTGGTGATTTATTCGTATTAAATTCGTCAGTTTTTATTGTTGCTTCATTTTTAATTGTCGAGTAATAATGTATGTCAAGTATATATGCTGCTATTATTATTAACTAGCTGGACTCGTGCCAAGATTTTGTGAATGCAAGGATATGGAGCTATTAATATAAAACATATTTTTATTGTTTATATCAGGGACCCGTGCTGTAGAATTCATCCCGGTAGAATTGTTCCCGGTAGAATTATTTACCGTAGAATTTTTCCCCGTAAAGTTTTTCACAGTAGATGTTTTAGTGTGGTGAGTGTGGGTTTGGTGAGTTTTAGTGTGGTGAATTTATGTGTGGTGAATTTTAGTGTGGTGAATTTTAGTGTGGTGAATTTTAGTCTGGTGTGTTTTAGTGTGGTGAATTTTATTGTGGTGAGTTTTATTGTCGTGAGTTTTCGTGTTGTGAATTTTTGTGTGGTGAATTTCAGTGTGGTGAGTTTTTGTGAGGTGAGTTTTAGTGTGGTGAGTTTTAGTGTGATGAATTTTAGTGTAGGGAGTTTTAGTGTGGTGAAATTTTGTATGGTGAGTTTAAAGAATTTTGTGTTGTTGTTAATCTGGTGAGAAATATCTTGATATCACTATAATAACTGTTGACATACACGTAATGTAATATGCTATGTAATAGCACATACTCTGCTCAGGCCCATTATACATATTGTGCCAAAATTAAAAAAAACCAGTTGGGAAGGTTAGATCACATGGGAAATTTTAAAGTAGGTGTAATTATGATAGTTAGGATTATCAAAATTATAGTCGGTCTAAGCCGACTATAAATACCCTACACATATGTGTGGTTACCATTCAAAGTGATATATAGGTCACCAGGGTATACGAATCCTGAAAATAACTACAAACATTCAATCGCTGAAGAATTTCCATTCATTTGATACCCATATTTACAAATGTGTAGGTGTACCGAATTTCGATTTTTTTTTTGTGAACCACAAGTCTTTTCGCCGGAAAACATTATTATCATGTATTTGAGCATGATGTCAATATATATTTGACCAACAAAGTTTACCTAAGCACGTATACATAAAAATTGATCTTTATATGTACATTTTATATGTGGTATTTGAACATAAGTGGTCGGATCATAGGTCACCATGGACCGATCTCGCCAATTTTTTCGCACATACAGCGTAGGTATATTAGTAATCTAAGTTATAAGTTTCATTTATCTAGCTCTTCAATTTTAAAAGTCTTAGGGATTTCAACAGACAGACAGACGGACAGACAGACGGACAGACAGACAGACAGACGGACAGACGGACATCGCTAAATCGACTCAGGAGGTCATGCTGATCAAGAATATATATACTTTTCCATACCGGAGATGCTTTCTTCTGGGTGTTACAAACGGCGTACCAAACTGAATATACCCTTTCACTCTTAGTGTAGGGTATAAAAATTTGGACGACAATAAGAACGCTATGGTCGAAATCACCATTTTACTAAAAAAAAAATATTCGACAAAAACAACAATGTTCGAAAAAGAACGTAATGGTCGAAATCCCCATTTGAAAAAAAAATAATCGACCATTTTACAAAAAAAAAATATTCGACAAAAGCAACAATGTTCGAAAAAGAACGTAATGGTCGATATCCCCATTTGAAAAAAAAAATCGACAAAAACAACAATGTTTAAAAATTTTCGAAAAACAAAATTGTTAAAAAAAATATTGGACGACAAAATCAATTCAATGGTCAAAATCACCATTTTCCAAAAAAAATATTCGCCAAAAATAATGTCGAAAAAAAAATTGTTTTTGCTTTTGTTTTTGATTTTTTTCTGTATTTCTTTTTCTTTAATTTTTTTGTTTTTCCTTTTGTTTGGATTTTTGATTTATGTTATTGCTTTTGTATTGTGCTTTTGCTTTTGTGTTTTTGATTTTATATTTTTTTTTTGTATTTGAGTTTTTTGTTTCATGTTCGTAGCTGGTGAAAGTGCCGAGTTATATCGTTTTGAAAGTTTAGGTTGTATGGGAGGTGCCACGCCTCTTTGTCCAATCCCGTCCATGTATAACCTATAGTTCCTTCCATACCATTCCAAAACTGTGGTACACACGTACAAATATACAAACGTACAAACGAACAAACAGATATATTATATTAATAGGATATCAGCATTAATATACCGTTATACATACCGGTGTTCGTTATTTAATTTTGACGATTGAGTAATTCATTGCGTTTCTGGACATCAGTTAATTGTAGAAATATTTCGTCGAAATCCCGATGCCCATCTCTTAATGCTGATCTTATTTTGCTGTGATCTGACACCAAGATCGGTAACGATGTTTGTGATATATTTGAATACGGTAATGATGACCAATTGCCTTGTAGATTTTCTGTCATAACCGTATGTTCTTCATTTTTGTATGTTATATTCCTAATGCTTTGATGTGTAAACTCGTATGGCAGTATCATTTCTTTGTTGTGTAGTTTGCAAGCTTCATTTATGGACATCCAACCCAGGCCGGATAGTGTCAATGTGGCTATATTTGGCCCACAAACTGCTTCGAAAAATGCTGCTGTAATGAATTTATACAACCATGTGTTTCCATAGTTTAACTACTAGGTCTGAACCAGGGGCGGATTTGAAAGGGGGCCGATTTTGAAAAATGACAATATTATTAAAATGACAATATATTATTAACATATCAGAAATTTACGTCTTAGGCAATAATTGTTTGTTTTTAAAGCATCCATCGATTGGTATCATTATTTAATAATATTTTCCAAACATGTTTGAAAAAATAGTTTGAAATAATGATGCCAATTGATGGGTGCTTTAAAAACAAACAATTATTGCCTAAGACGTAAATTTCTGATATGTTAATAATATTCTGAGGGTGTGGAGGTTCAGCATAATTAAAATCTTTAAAATTAAGGTATGCAATTAAATATCCCACATTAATATCCCCACCAAAGGTGTAGGATATTCCATAGTCGGGCTCGACCGACTATAAAAATCCGCCCCATGTGACCGAACTTACCCATGTGACCTAACATCCCAACTCGTTTTTTTTTTTGATTATTTTCAAATAATCTGAAATTAATCTTAAATTTTGTGAAAATAATAAAAAAAAAAAAAGTAGTCCGATTACTTGTTTTTGATTCTTTTAAAGTAGTCGTAAATATAATCAAAAAATGTACTAAGAATCAAATTACTTTTTGAGTATTTCAAATCGTAATAAAAAAATTTTATTACGACTACATCTAATAGGGCCTAAAAGATTACATTGTGCTGCTAGAATTTACTACAAAATAATTCAGTCGATGGCTGTTTTGCTGGGTGTTTTCAACTTCAAGGAGGATGCTCGATCTTAAGATTTATGCAAAATTGGTGAAATTTTAGAAGGATATTAAAAGATTCAATCTGTAATTTTTAAGCCTATTTCGATCCAAAACAACTTTATTTAGATGGTAAAAAATAAAAATATGGATTTAAAATGTTTTTTAACTTCATCTACAATGTGCGAATACAGGGAATTATTTTTTTTTACTCAATTTTTTTGTGGTAAACTCTAGCACATTGTTATTTATAGATAAGCTTAATAAACTAACGCAGTTCAAAGGGCAGAAAATATTAATTGACAAAAAAAAACATAGTAAATCTATATTTTCAGTATTGGTGCATTACACTGCCCGACAAAATTCAAATTTTACAAATTTTAACATTGTGCAGTTAAACGTACAGCAAATATTGAATACATTTGTAGAGCTAATTCCGAAAATGTTTAGTCAAATTAGTCAAATTGGCTCTAGTTTTTGAGATATAGCCCATTTTATAATCTCCCATTATTTTAGTCTTCTTTTATTTTTAAAATTCAATAACAAAAAATATGAAATTATCTTTTCGATATAATACGCAGAAAACTTTGCGACAAATTTGCTTTCAAAAATATGATTGCGAGATATAAGTATGTAGTAGTTAAAAAATTTTCAAAATGAAAATGTTATCTATGAAAAACATTATTACATAAATGAGGTTTTAAAGAGGATACTTGGCGCCACATAAAAGCGCGATATATATAGTCTAATATCGAAAAACATTTCCATTATTTTCGTTTATTGGAATTTTAAATATAAAATAAGACCAAAATTATGAAAAATTGAAAAATGGCCTATATCTCAAAAACTATAGCCAATTTGACAAAACTAATGCAATTATCGGAATCAGCGTCACAAATGCATCCAATATTTGCTGCAACTTTTACTGCACCATATTGAGTGTAGAAAAGTGTTATTAATATAAAATAATTTCTTATTATGTTTGTGATGTTTGTGTTAGAGGTTTTGAAAACGACTAAACCACAATAAAAAGCATTTCATTACAATTTTTCTATAATTAACTTATGGTTTCAAACACTTTGCCTTATATGTGTTGTCCTATCTAATACAAATAATCGGTTTTGTATTAGATAGGACAACAAATAATTAATTACAGATACTTTTCAATTGTGTTGTAGGGCTTTCTTGATATATTTTGAAAGTAAACGTAGAGTTGTACTCAGAGAAGTATAAAATTTATTACGTGTGTAATAATATTTCTTAAAAATATATTTTTTGACAAAATCATGGCGCCCTTCTCTCCCCCTGTGGATCCGCCACTGGACTGAACTACTTTTGATAGCAACATGTTCACAGGTATCTCTAGTATCTGTTCAGTGTTGAATCAGCGCGACTTTACAAAGTGTGTTGTCAATTATTGGCATGGTGCCTGGACGTTTGCTTAGTGTAATTTCTTTGTCCAAATTATGGCTAACCACAATGTATTTGTTGTCATCTTCATTCGTTAGACCTATGTATTTGCTCCGGTCTTCTGCTTCCGATATGTAATCATATGTTGTTTTAACCAATGCATCCCATTCTTCATTTATCTTTGTGGCTATTAGGTAAATTCTATTTAATGTGAACAACAAATCATCAGGCAGAGGTGTTTTGATGAGTATTATTAGGCCGTCTGTGTCTGGGAAAACTCGTACTGTCGACCCACGGTGCATTTTAATTGATTATTGAATGAACCATTTCGCCTTTCCTCTTAACGTGAGGTTAGTCAGCATTTCATCTAACTCGCTGTCGTCTATAATTGTCGGGTGTAATCGTCCCTTGTATAGATCATCTATGATTGACATTTCCATCAGCTGCTGTCCTTGAATTTCGATTAGGGTGGTATTTATTGTAGATTGAATTTCCAATGTATCCATCATGAATAGTAAATGACTAACTTGTTGGTTTATTTTTTCATTGATGTATTTTTGTGTTCTTAGAGCTATGTTTAACATATTTTGTAGATTTTCGACTTCCTTCAAGGAATTCAGTAAGGGTTCTGCTATCTTGTTTTAATTTGATGAAATCACCGTAATTTGTCTTTTCATAATTTCGTTTGTTTTATGTTAATTATCATTAATATTATTGAGATGTTTATAGATAGTCTCTTTTTTGTGACAATTTTAATCATTATATTGGTTTCGCAATTTCGGATATTTAAATGGAATCCTTGATTATAGCAATATTTCTTATTTTACCTTAATACATATTGTTAATTCTATGGCCATAATTATACTTTAAATAGTTGTAGTATTTAATATATGTGTCAACATGTACTATATGATTTTGTTTAGAAACATATATTTAGATATGTTTCTGCATTGTTGCAATGAAAATTGTTTTATTTAGAGTCCCAGTAGTATATGGTTAAATGATAGTCATATTCAATTATACTTAGCTATTTACTCATGCACTGACTAAGAATGTTTTAACTAAGTATTACGAAATAAGCGCTATTTTAATTAATCTTGTATATAGTATTAAATCTTTAAATAACGAGAAATTTCTTTTATTTATAATTTTATTTATAATTGATGTGCTAATAAATGCTATTTATTTCATTCATTGAGTAATACTTAGCTATCTATTTATGCACTAATTTTTTGAATTATGCAATATATATGCTATTATTTTAATTTTTAGTAAGCGCGTGCGATATCTTAGCATTACATAAATGGGTATGCTATATTAAGTTGTGAAATATTAAATTTCGTACATCTTAATAGTACTTATTTGTTTTCATTACCGTGTAATGATCAATTTAAAACGCTTGTTAGATTGTTTGAATTTTTCATTTTTTTAAACAGACATATCTGCAATAACATATGCATTATATTTAGTTTCATGAATGAAAATTGTGTTAATGATAAAAAATATTAGGCAGTTTTGTCGCTGCACTACCGTATCTTGTTTCATTTCCAGTACGTTAGTGGCTTCTGCCTGTAAAGTGCTGAAGTGCATTTAATCGATTGACATATGAATATATCCAAGCCTTCTATATTAATATCAGCTTGGAGCATTGCGCTCTATGTGCAATTAACTTATTTGTTTGAAATGCCATTGAGGTAGGTATTGACCTATCAAAATTTTAATGACAATGTAATTTTTTATACCTTGCAAATTCGTACCGCAAATAATATTTTGATTAATTTGTTTAGATCCAATGCTAGTCATCCTCAATTAATACATAGCTATTTACTATGAGATTTTTATTTCGGCAATATTACATGAAATTTTTTGGATTTTATAAATTATTTAAAATTAATTTATTTAAAATTTTAAAATTTATTTAATATCTAGATTTTAAAAAAATGAATAGAATTGAAATAAAAATTGAAGATATGTCTTAGCTATTCTATCCTGCACTAACTATTTGACTTTGTTTCAATGATGTTATAAATTATTGGTTCTTGTTGCAGTCAGTGTTTATTAATTTCTACGTAACTATACTGTTGTATGCTTTTAGCAAATTATTATGAATTTTTTTCCCTTCACCCTTGATGCAAATCTCTGTCGTTACAGGGCTTATTATAGAAAGTACCTCGTAGGGTCCCACCCAAACTGGTGAAAATTTATTTTTTCTATTTTGATTTTTTAATAAAATTTTATTGCCTGACCACGGACCACATGTTCAAGTTTAGAAGTTACAACTTAATTGCCCATGTATGGAATGGCCCATGTATGGAAAAAAAGTCGTTACTCCTACCAAAAAATCTCCAAACAATCAAAAAAATTGGCTGAACTTTACATAACCGTATGAAGTAAAATATTTTTTCTTCAAACTATCCCCTCTGTTTGGGTTCCAGACTAAATTAGGGCGCGGTCGGACTTGTGGTACCCTAGATAAATCGAAAACTGTAGATACTGAATGAAAGATAATGATCTCAGGACGCTTTTTAGTCTAACAACTGAGTTCATTTTACACGAATAATATATAGATACAAGTGTGGGAACCCAAACAAAAAGGAATTTACTCAGGAGTCTATTATACACTTTTGTATTTATGTTTTAAAACATAAAAAATCTAATATATTAAAACAAATTTCGTCGGCGAAATTTTTTGTGTCAAAATGAGGTAAAACACGCGCATTGATTAAAAATATTGATTTTAGAAAATTAATTTTTCTCAAGTCTTAGTGTACTTCACAAGAAAAAGCCGCTTAAAATACCAAAAAATACCTATCCAGTACCATATGCTGAATATGACAAGTTGGTGTTTTTTTTTTCGAGTTAACATAATCATGTTGTTACGAAATCTGGTACGTCGATTCAAAGTCACACAGAAATGTACCTATTTTTTCTATTTAAAAGTAGTAACTTACAGTAGTAATCTACATATTCATTATTATTATGCTAATTCCAAATTCAAAGTTATTTGTTGTTAAGTGGAGTTACTTTTATCATTAAAAAATGTAAATACTTTATTACAAATTTATGTACAACATTTTTAAATTTATGAGCATTTACACCAAAATGCTATATCTTGAATGAAGAATGTCTAATGATTTCCCCGATATCCCAATTGTGTGCATGAAAGTGCTAAAATAGCAACAATAGACATTGGAATATGCATAAATTGTATGGAGTAATGAAATTGTACTAACTTTCCGTTCACAAAAAAACCACCAAAACTTTTCGTAAAAGATTCAATTGAGTAAAATAATAAAAATCTTATACTAAAACAAATTAGCTACTTTTTTTATAAAGAGATGGCTCCACTAGAGTTATGTGAAGCAGTTCCCAAAACCGAGTTTGAATTACTATGTATCTTGGTAGCGTAATGTTGAAATGCATTTGTAGTACAAATTTTGTACGTATGGGTACACAGAGAAAAGTGAACTACGGAATTTTCAATTATAAACATTGTTAATTTATAATATGTACGTTGTTGAAAAATTTAATGATATAGAATGTAAATTTAATCATGAACACTGTAAACTCTTTCTTTATGCCAGTATTGGCAACTATTGCTTTGGTAACCCTATCGAAGTAACAACAAACGTCAAATGTACTTTAACAAAAATCAACTAATGTTTACTTCTATTTTTTTATTTTGTAACTTTAATCAATAATAAATTTAGTTTTGTCTTTATAAAAGAATGTAGTCGTCTTCATATATACATGCGTCGTTCAATAAAAAGTTTACAATCGCGCGAAGTTCATCAAAAAATGGTAAGTTTAAATCTCATACAAAAAGCAATTATGGCCAAGATTTGTAAGTAGCGTCCATTTACCAACAAGGTAGCTCAGAGTTCAGTACGCTGGACTGCGAAATGTCAAAATGTTCAAATCTGGGATGAGGCTAACAACACATTTTTATTGAAAACATTTTTCTATACCGCTAACTCTCGGCAGACAATGTGCAAACCTCCGAGAGTAAACACTGCCCATGAGAAAGAACACACCACCCCCGTTTCGATTAGGCATAGAACTATAGGTCCCACCACTTTGTGTACAAATATAACACTGAACAGTGAAATGGTCAGAGAACTCGGCCTAAGTTCTTCAGGACTGCTACAGTCCTGAAGAAAAACTGAAGAAAAACAAACTTTTATTATTATAAATTATACATTTGTACACATCTCCCATCCATTAGGCAATACATGTTTATATAAATAGTTTTTGGCACTTACTGTTCTGCATTGTTGTATCATCGAGCTCTATTAATTTCCTTCCGAAAGAAAAACCCACGATTTTAATTTGTTTACCAAAATTTAATCATGTAAAATTTATGTTGATTTCCATGGCACTTCAGTTGTTTCCCTATTCAAGCAATTGTTTCACTGATAAATTTCCATAGAAGGACAACTAATGGAATAGTTGTTTGCTCTGAGTTTTTAGTTTTCGCACTCGTTTTCAAATCAGTTTTTCACGCACACAAAGACAATTTTTTGGAATTGAATTTCAACGATTTATCACGCACTTATTAATGGATATAAACTCTCTCTCTTTTTAGGGATTGAATATTTTATTTGGCACATTAATTATAGATTAATAAAATTTAATTTAAAACACTATAAACAAAATCATAATAAACTTATAATTACAGAATTAATAGCCAATGTGAAATAATTCACCAACACATATAATAATATCAAAATGATTTCCATGACTAGTGCAAGTACTGAGGTTTTGGGGCAACAACTAAAAACTTGCGATGGAAATCAAAATTTATAAAAATTTTGAACTTCAAAATTTGAAGTATTTATTTCGAATAAACAATTTTTTAAAAATCGGATTGTTAACAATTAAATTAAATTTAACAATCCAAAAATAAATTTAAAAATCTCCAAAAATTATTGTTAAGTGTGAAAAGGCTACAATTATCATATTAAAGCAAAAAAAAAAATAACAATTAAAATTGTGAAATGAACAACTATCGTTATTGTGTAATTTTAACCATTATTTTCTGAGAGTGTAGTAATTTACATTAAAACATAATCAATATTTTTCTTTTAGAACACGAAATAACAATAAAAAATCTTGAATATTTAAATGATTGCGATCTTAGCGAACTTATACCGCGGCGTTCTCCGGCTCCGAATCGAAGATCGCTAATTAGACCGCCGTTCTCTGCCACCAGACGCAGTATCGTCGCAGTACTGGATGGACACGCTGGCATATGTGTCGCCTGCATCACATCATGTGCGGTCGCATTGGAACTAGACGACGGATATATTATTAAGAAGATATGTTTCATCACACAATTAATCGCTTTGCGTAATTTATTCTCCATATTCTCTATTGCAGCGACAGAGTCAGTGATTGCATGCATCTAGCTTCCAGGGTCTCCATCGACGGCGGTAGCACCTATTTGATGTCACCCTGCACGATATGCCTATAGCCCTATATACACCGCGGCGGTGTCCAACTTAGTTTAACATAACCGCTCGAAGCGTGTGCATAAAGAATACTGCCCTACTGGCAGACGTCATCATTGCGCAGCTGAAGGAAAGAAGAAGGTTCTATTTGCGGAGCAAAATTGTAATGTTATTTTTATGCTAATAAAAAATGACATAAAATTAAAAATTGTTTGTTTTCTTTTTAAAAATAATAATTCAATTTAACGAGTTGGGAAAGTTAGGTCACATGTGTACGTTCGGTCACATGGGGCGTATTTTTATAGTCGGTCGGGCCCGACTATGGAATACCCTACACCTTTGTTGGGGATATTAATGTGGGATATTTAATTGCATACCTTAATTTTAAAGATTTTAATTATGCTGAACCTCCCCTCCCTCAGAATATTATTCACATATATGAAATTTACGACTTATATCCCCATAAATTAAAAAATTTATATACAAGTATAAAAAACTAATAAAAAAAATAGAAACATATAATTGGGCGGACAACGTCTATATTTAAAATTTTGAAAGGTTAATATTTCATAGATTTGGTTTTAGTAATTAACGGATCAAATTTCCACTATGAAAACCCGGGAAATAATGAAATAATGAGTGGATCACGCCCATTTTTGGATGACATATTTTTAGGTGAATTATAACAATATGTTTTAAATTTTATACCTATATCTTAAATACTTTTCGAGTTATTAGTTCCTAAAGAGTTATATAAAAGTGACATGTATGGGAGGTGGGCGTGTCGTTGACCGATTTCGCTCATTTTCAAACTCAGTTCCTATTTTTGGCTAAAATATAATAATACGAAATTTTATCGCATTCTGATCAGTATTTCTCAAGTTATTCTGTATTCGGACAGCAAGACGGACAGACAGACGGACATGGCTAAACGGACACGGGTAGTGATGCTGATCAAGAATATATATACTTTTCCATACCGAACACGCCTTCTAAGGGGCGTTACAATATATGCACAAAGTTAATATACCCTGTACCTCATAGGTGTAGGGTATAAAAATGTCATTCAAAGCATAATTGAAAATTAACAATTGAAATTTTCATAAACAAAAATTTTATGTTCAATATTTGTTTGATAATTTGATTGTTGAATCCGACAATAATTTGAAAATAATATTTGTGGATCCATTTTAACATGAAATATTTTCAAATTATTGTCGGATTCGACAATAATTTTCTATGTGTGTACACCAAATATTACAATATGAAGGCTAAGAAGCAAAAATTGACACAAGCAATATCAGTTAGCCGCGGTAGCTCAGTGGTTAGTGCGTTGGACTGCGAGCCGAAAGGTCCCCTGTTCAAGCCTGGACTGGTGCTAACAACATCTTTTCATAGAAACATGACCCATGGATTTTTTTACAAAAATTTATTTACGAAATAGAAACAGAACATGATACTTTTATAAATTTAATGTCATATATGTCTGAATAATCCTATCATTATAACATATTTAAAACTATTTCAATATTCTTACAAATATTTTTGTTTTTATTTATGTTCGAAATAATAATTTTAAACTAATCACTTTCACACCTACATTTTTAAAATGTTTTAAAAAAGTTAAATTTTTTAATTTCATAAAAGAAATATGTTTATAATAACATACAATTACTAATAATATTATTAATATTAACAATAATTTAAATTACTTTAATTGTAATTAATTTAAAATACAAATATTTTTACAATCGGGTTGTTTTACATATCTATACAAATATTCAACAAATTATAACTTACATACATAACTTACATTAACTAAAGAAAAATATTATTACAGGAATTTAAATTGTTTTACACTATAATTTAATAAAATATAAAAGTTTTTCTTCCCATGTAAAACAAGTACATACAATCGAATCTTAATAATAATAATAGTTTGGCACTACAGTCCTATAAGGACTTAGGCCGAGCTCTCTCACCATTTTTAACTGTGCGTGTTATATTTGTACTCAAAGTGGTGGGACCTACAGTTTATTGCCGAATCCGAACGGCGGGCGAGAGCTTTTCATAGGCAATGTTTTACTCTCGTAGGTTTGCCATTTACTGCCGAGAGGTAGCGCGGTATAGAAAAATGTTTCTATGAAAAGATGTTGTTAGCCCCAGTCCAGGCTTGAATCGGGGACCTTTCGTCTCGCAGTCCAACGCACTAACCACTGAGCCGCGGCTACAATCGAATCTTTACCTACACAAAATTACTTTTTTTTTAAATAATGACGACACTTTTGAAATGCCATCGAAGAAATCAAAAATTGGTTATAGTAATATCGATTGTTCAAACCGTAGTAATCCAATAATTGTTGAATGTATAGAGAATTTTAAAGAAAAGGCTATTTTATTTTCTTTAAAAATGTATGCAAATATTAATCTACCGAGATCGATTGTATGTATACAAAAAGAAATTAGTGACATGCTTTCCTGTTTTCTACCATTATTTACAAATTTTTTGAATGAAAATACCAGTTATGTAATAAAGCATTTTCATAAGTAAATAGTGAATATAAGTTTTTAAAAATACTTGTAAAATATTATTTAATGGGACCCGCTATAAAGTATATTTTATAAAACATTATTTCTAATAAAACTATTTCACATACTCCTATATTAACAAATAAAGAGAGTTGTATATATTTAATGCCGTTACGTTTTCAGTTCAAAAAATTATTTGAAATCTCAGATATTTTTGAAAGCACTATTGAAATAATGTATACTTTATTTAATGATAATCGTTTAAGTAATTTTATTAATGGACAAATATGGATGGAAAAAGTACACAAGTTAAAGAAACGACATGTGATCCATTACATTTTATTTCTCGACGACTATGAAATAAATAATCCACTGGGTTCACATAACTGCGACATTTGTGCTCTTTACTATATTTTTCCAACTTTACCTCAGTATCTATTATCTAGAATAGATTTCATTTTTCACTGTGGATTTTTTAAATTGCAGGTCTTTAAGAGTTTAGGTAAATAAAATATCTTGACGAAATTGGTATTGAAATTCAAACGAGGTTCACTTTGTGTTAGGCCTTGTTGTAGGTGATAATATTGCACTTAATACAGTTTTAGGATTTAGTAAATCATTTAGTAGTAATCATTTCTGTAGAGCTTGTACAATGGAGAAAAATCTTTAAAAAAAACCTTCGCTATATGATTCAATATATGATAGAAATAAAGAAAACTACGATACATATGAAAATTTATTAGATAATAGTATTAAAGAAATCTGTGTATTTAATACTATACAATCATTTCATGTCACTGAAAATTTAGCTTTCGATGTAATGCACGATTTTTTTGAGGGTGTTTGTATATACGATTCTTGTCAAGTGTTGTTAAATTTAATACAAAACAAAAACATTACTCTTAATCAAATTAATCAAAGAAAACAACTATTTGATTATGGTGAATTTGAAATTTCAAATTTGTCGCAACCATTAGATTTAAATAAATTTAATTTAATTTAGTTTATTTTAAAAATGACGGCTAGGGAATTTTGGTGTTTTATACACTTGTAGAAACTCATCATCTATATTGAATTGTTTGGAGAAACATTAAAGCCTAAACATCACTTTCTATGTCACTATTCGAGGTGCATATCCTATTGTAGCCCTCCAAAACACTTTTGGAGTTTTCGTTTAGAGGCTAAGCACAAACAAATAAAAAACTATTGCTCTAATATAACATCTAGGCCAGACATGTCAAACACGCGGCCCGCAAACATTTCTGTGCGGCCCTTTTTAAATAATATAAGAAAAATATATTTTTAATAATTGAAAAATTTTAAAAATATTATTATTTTCAGGCGTTAAAATGATTATTATATTAAATAACGGAGGCATAATCATGATTACCATTTATTCTTGGTTAAAAACTTATTCATTTACTTTAAAAAAATCAATATATTTATATTTTCCAAAATTTAAAAATGAGAAATTGAAACTCGAAGACTCGAGTCTTAATTTATTTTCATAATTTTCATTTTAAATATTATATATGGCGTTGAACAAATGGCATAACAATAATGTTTATTTTTTTTTCATCAAATAATATTGTTTTTTATTCATAAAATTTTAAATTTAATGCAAAGTTTTGAAATTTCCTTGGCTAGAGTTCACCAGCATTTATAAAAAATATATAGTAGCGCATAGTTTTGTACGTCTAACAACGAAATGATAAATACATTATTGTTTTTTGTTCGACTATTAAAAATAAAAAGAGAGAAAAATAATTTAACTTAAAAATCTTAAAAACTGGACCTTATTTAACAAAACCATTTTCGGAATTAGCTCTAGTATCAAATAAATCCGCAATCAAAATAAAACAAGAATCAAAAATTTGTTAACAAGAGTCTTGCATTGTAAAAATTGGAATTTTATTCATTTTAACATTTTTTTTTAGTAAGTAAAACTTTTTGTTTAGATACATTCCACACCAAATCTATCAGAGTTCCAGACTCACCTTCTCCAGAGATACAGTGGTCCAAAGTTTCAAAAAATTAATCAATAATCACTTTTTGTGGTTGTAGAAATAAACTCTTGACCGTAGAATGCTGCAAACCTCAATTTAAGGATAATAAAATAAACTTTGTTATAACTTCTAAATCCGTACATCAGTAATCAATGGATTGTCCTTGCAATTTAAATTAGTTGTGCATAAAACGGAACCCTTTTCAAATGTATTTAAATTTCAAATTTATATAAATATCAAATTTATATACGATATTTAAAAAAAAACTTTTTCTATATGTTTGGTAAGAAGTCTGCCATGTGATTTATGCCTCGAAGTTTTCTCGAACTAACTTGGATACCGAAATTCGATCTCGTTGCTAATTTTTAAAACTCGTAATTTTAGTAGAGTAAAATTTTATGTTAGGATTTTTAAACATTTTCCACATCGCAATGTTTTTGAAATATATCTCTATATATTTGAACTATTTGATGCAATATTAATCCAGAATCGTTTTTATTATCGTTTCCAAAAAAAACGGCGATATGTCGCTTTGAACTATTTTTGTAGTTTTAGTACGATTTGGCCTTCGATATTGGTACAAGAGCTAATTATATATCGTACGATTTTGCGGACATAAAAAGTTGCAACAATTTTGGATGATTGTTAGATCTGTTTTAAAAAATTGTCTCTGGTGTTTGAAATATACTCCATTGTATATACCCCTGACAAAATTTTTGGCAGGATCAAAGAAATTCGAAAAATTTTTCGATATATTTCAATCAGAGAAAAATCGCACCATTTTTTACAAAATTTTCGCCTGCGGCGCTTTTAACGAGGATCAATGGAAAATTTTATCATCTTAACATTATATTTTATTTTCCAACAGAAGAACCAAATGTAAACCAGTTGGGAAGGTTAGATCACATGGAAAATTTTAAAGTAGGTGTTATTACGATAGTTAGGATTATCAAAATTATAGTCGGTCTAAGCCGACTATAAATACCCTACACATATGTGTGGTTACCATTCAAATTGGTATATAGGTCACCAGGGTATACGAATCCTGAAAATAACTACAAACTTTCCATCGCTGAAGAATTTCCATTCATTTCATACCCATATTTACAAATGGGTAGGTGTACCGAATTTCGAATTTTACCAAAAGGTAACCACAACTCGTTTCGCAGGAAAACATTGTTTTCATGTATTTCAGCATGATGTCAATATATATTTGACCAAAAATGTTTACCTAAGCACGTATACAGTAAAATTGATCTGTAGATGTAGATTTTATATGAGGTATTTGAACATAAGTGGTCGGTTCTCAGGTCACAATAGACCGATCATGCCATTTTTCTTGTTCAGACAGCTTAGATATATAAGTAATCTAAATATAAAGTTTAATTGCTCTAGCTCTTCTACTTTTTCCGTAATCGTGATTTCAACAGACAGACAGAAGAACAGACGGACAGACAGACGGACAGACGGACATCGCTAAATCGACTCAGGAGGTCATGCTGATCAAGAATATATATACTTTTCCATAGCGGAGATGCTTTCTTCAGTGTGTTAGAAACGGCGTACCAAAATGAATATACCCTTTTACTCTTAGTGTAGGGTATAAAAACGATCGAATTTTTTTCTTGTATGGTACACAATTGCGGCCCGCCTCATCTTTTGAGTTGCCAATTCGGCCCGTGATGCCAAATGAGTTTGACAAGCCTGATCTAGGCTAAATCCTTCTCATACATTAAGTGTAAAAGCACGGTATTCTTTTGCTAAATTTCTTATTGAATACAAAAATGGATTAAAAGAAATTTTAATTAGTTATATTGATACAATTGAAGAATTAAATTTGGATAATCTTTATACGTCTGAAATTATTAGAGAAAATGATGCAAATATTGTCTCTGTAAAAAAAAACATCATAGATTATTTATAAAGGAACAAAATATAAATCTAATAAATTTCATATATACTACTATAGATCTCGATAGATTAATGTTATAATTAGGACTACTAGATTAATCTATAAGTGTTTTATGCTATACACTCAAAAAATACAAAAAAAACGCAAACATGTGCCCTAAAATTAAAATGCACATAAACTTATCTATATATATATATATATATATATATATATATATATATATATATATATATATATATATATATATATATATATATATATATATATATATATATATGTATATATATATATATATGTATAGCTGGACCCGTTCACAGCTTCGCCCGTGCTAAGTTTTTGTAATTGTAAAACTATATCGTTTATAAAGTGTAGATACATTTACGCCCCTTTTTCCCTTTTTAGTGCATGCCTACGTCGCTTTTTTCCCGCCCACATTGATCATAGTGCCATGCCCCTTTTTCCAATCGCGATCACATTCCACGTAGCTATTAAAATTTTTAAAAATTATCCTTTGTTTCGATTTGTACAACTCTGCTCTAAGTAAGTCAGAAGTTTAAGCATTTTTAAAATTTTTGTTATATGGGAGGTGTCACGCCCCATTATCCAATTCCATCCAAATTCTTCTCAGGGCTCTCTACTCCCAAAAAACCCATCCGCTTTTTTTGGATTTTATCCACTTAAAAAATCCAAGATTTTTGGATTTTTTTTTTTTATTGATTTTTGAACATTTTTCGAATTATAATTTAGGAAATATATTCAAGGTACAATTTATGTTTTAAAAATTTAAGAATTTGTTATAAACCACCATATCGAAAATAATTATTTGAACCACTGCTGGATGAAATCTCTGGTGAAGATGGTATTGAAATGATTCATATATTATATAAGCCTATATGTAGCCGCGGTAGCTCAGTGGTTAGTGCGTTGGACTGCGAGCCGAAAGGTCCCCGGTTCAAGCCCGGACTGGGGCTAACAACATCTTTTCATAGAAACATTTTTCTATACCGCGCTACCTCTCGTCAGTAAATGGCAAACCTACGAGAGTAAAACCATTGCCTATGAAAAAAGCTCTCACCCGCCGTTCGGATTCGGCAATAAACTGTAGGTCCCACCACTTTGAGTACAAATATAACACGCACAGCTCCAAATGGTGAGAGAGCTCGGCCGAAGTTCTATTCAGGACTGTAGCGCCAAACTATTATATTATTATTATTATATAGGCCTTTATGTAGATCCAAATAAGTTAATGATGTAGTCGCCGAAACCATGGATTTAATTCAAGTCAATTCTATGCCAATTTTTACAGCGGTAGATATTGATTGAATCTAATAGGTTCTGAAGAGTTGTCGTGTTATAAAAAGGACATTCAAAATAGATTTGATCAGGCACTTAGACCGTATCATTTTCTCCTCCATATAACTTATTCAGTATATAGAAGAAAACGGCTTGCAGATCCAAGACGGTGAATTTTTTCCACAAAGTATTCGGATTTTTCCAGTCCTGATTCTACGTGTTTAATATAATCTTTTCTTTCATTTTTTTAACTCTGCTCTTAGTAGGTAAAGAGTAATAGCAATTTTAAGTTTTTTTTGTATGGGAAGTGCCACGCCCCATTGTCCAATACCGTCTATATTTTACGTGATGATCGGAGTTTTAAATATGAACATTTGATTTTATTTTTATAACTCTACCCTAAGTATGTCAGGAATTATATAATATTTTTAATGTTTTTGTTATATGAAAGGTGCCACGTCCTTTTATACAATCCCGCCCACATTCTACGTGACGATTCTACTTTTTAATATGCACTTTTGTTTCAATTTCCACAACTCTGGTCAGGAGTTATGGCATTTCTAAAGTTATAGTTATATGGAAAGTGACACGCCCCTTTATCAAATTCCGCCCACATTTAGAAAAAATATAAACAACAACAAAATACATTACTGAGCCCAATTTCATGACTGTGGCTATCTTACAGATATTTTGAATTAAAAGTTTAGTTTTTCCACGCCCATTTTTGTACCTTAGGAGGCAAATTTCAAAAAATCCCTTCGTAGTGCGCTCTCACGTCGAGAAATCAACGCCCTGTCCAAATTTCTAGGGTCAACTTTAGATTTTTTCGATTTTCCGGCTTTTCCATTGTGTTTTTCCGACTTTTCTTTTTTCCTAAACCACTCTTGCATTGACACGAACAAAATAAAAAAAGAATCAGGCAAATCCGTCGTATATATATATATATATATATATATATATATATATATATATATATATATATATATATATATATATAAATATATATAAATATATATATATATATATATATATATATATATATATATATATATATATATGTGTAGTATGTACATAGCCCCAAGAAATTTCGTAGGTCAGGTAGATTTGGCGGTCTGGGCCACTCCGTTACTGCAACTATTTTATCTTCATCGGTATGCACTCCTTCCGTGGTAACTCGATGACCCAGATACTTCACTTCTTTCTTGAAAAGTGAGCATTTCTTTGGGCTAAGTTGTAGACCCGCACTTTTCAATCAAAGGAATACTTCCTCTAGATTTCTTAGATGTTCGTTGAAATCCTTGCCCATAACAATTATGTCATCAAGGTATACTAGGCATGTTTTCCAGTGTAAACCTTTTAATACGTGCTCCATTAACCGCTCGAATGTTACTGGGGCACTGCATAGTCCAGACGGCATTACCAAAAATTGCCACAGTCCATCTCCAGTACTGAATGCAGTCTTCTCTCGGTCTTTTTTTATCGATTTCCACTTTGCAAGTCCAACGTTGAAAACCTTTTAGGATTAGATAGTGTATCCAAGGTGTCATCGATTCTAGGCAGCGGATAACTATCTTTCTTGGTGACTTCATTAAGTTTTCGGTAATCAACGCAGAGCCGAGTACTACCGTCCTTCTTTTTCACCAATACTACTGGTGAACTCCATGGACTCTCAGATGGTTCCACCACGCCATTTGTGTGTATTTCTTCAACCAAATTTTACACTTCATCTCTTTTCGCAAGTGGTCCCCCCCTTGGTGCTTGACGAATTGGGTCAGAATCACCAGTGTCTATTCGATGTTTTACAATGGCAGTTCTGGCATCCTTTTGGCCCTTTTCAGCAAATAAACTCCGATATTTATCAATTAGCTTTTGCACTTGACTCTTTTCTTTGGCAGCCAAATCCTTCGTCCACTCATTTATAAACCTGTGAGTAGATTGTTTGTTTATTGGCGATGTGCCGTAGTCTCTTGATGGATTTGACTCACAATTTATAATCGCTGATGCCTCTTGACACTGGCCTATCACTGTTCCTTTTTTAATTAATTTGGACGAGTTTTCCATGTTGAGAACTCTTGTTGGAACAACTTTGTCCTCTGTCGCTTCTTCCTACAACAATATTACTTTTGCTCATTTGCTCACCATTCGATTCTATAACCCACAACTTGCTTATCCCACAATCTCCATTTAATTTCGCCCAAACAATTGCTTCTGAATTAGATGGTATTTTTATATTTTCGTGAGCGATAACTTGTTTAATTTTCGGGCTCTGGTCACAATCAATGGCATTACTCAAAATTTTTCTTGTTAGATCTAGTGTGAAACCGTTCCTTATCATGAAGTCCATGCCAAGTATTATTTCGTCTACTATTTCCGCCACTACAAAATCATGCTTAACTGTCGTAGTGCCAATAGTGATTTCCTTGGTAATTTTTCCTCTGATTGGAGCCTCTTCATCTGTCGCTGTTTGCAATCTTATTCCGATAAGCGGCTCTATTTCGACCCTAACAAGGTTACTTCTTATAATTGAGTGTGAAGCTCCTGTGTCCAACGTTACCATATATGCTACACAATCAATTAGCCCCTTGACAGTTAAACTATTCGACTTTCGAGCAATTTGTGAAATGGAGATTCTGGGGCAATCGGTTATGGGAGTCAGATCGTGCCCCGCAGATCTGACTCGTTTTAGTTTAAAGCTTGATTAAAATTTACGCTATTTTGGTCATGATCCTGTCTTTCTTCATGTCTGGGTTCATTTGCAGATTGATTTATTGAGCGCTTGCGTTTTTTACGACAATCACGTGCCATATGTATCACAGTTGTAGCATTTACCTTTAAATTGGGTGTCTCGGTTTGCAGGTGTGTGTTTGGTTTTAACGCCTGCTTTAACTGCTTGCACACTACTTGAAATAAATCATCGTTCTCCATATCAATTCTACGCGCCTTTGGAGCCGATCGGCACAACGTATTTGCTGTCTCCTGTGTTAGAGCGATGGTAACCGTTTTCGTAAATGTTACCTTGGGCGCAATCACTGTTGCACGTTTTGTGTCCTGATCGCGTATGCCACCAACAAACGCTTCGATTTTGCCCTTTTCTATGAAATCACTTGCTGAATCTGAATACGACAAATGCGCAAGCCTCTCGACGTCCGCTGCATACGCCTGCAATGTTTCACCATTTCTTTGCATTCGGCCTGCTTCATGTGATCACTGCCGTATTTTCGTTGCAGTGCAGACATACCGCTAAATAACTGTTTCGATCACTTTATGGAACAGTCTGCAATACTTCGGCTGCTCCACCTTTCAGGGTCACAATTAGCGCTGCTACGCTATCTTCATTGTTCCATCGATTACTTACAGCCGTTGTCTCAAACTTTATGGAACAGTCTGCAATACTTCGGCTGCTCCACCTTTCAGGGTCACAATAAGCGCTGCTACGCTATCTTCATTGTTTCATCGATTACTTACAGCCGTTGTCTCAAATTGGAGCTTGAAAATGTTGAACGTTGTGGTTCCATCGTAAATCGGCGATTTCAGCTTCGAACCACTAAGAACATGCTGCGTAGGTCCACTTAGCTGTAACGCACCGAATTCTTTTTGCATTTTTCAAATTTTCCTTCCATGTCATTTACATGTGCCTCAAATTCGTTTACTTTGCATTGGAGTGTATTAGAAACTTCCAGAAGTTGCTTCGAATGTTCCTGCATCGTTTCCTCCATTATTATTTGATGTTTGTTGGAATTCTCTTGAAGCTCTGCTTTTAGCTGATTGGAATTTTCTTGAAATTGTTTTGAATTTTCTAGAAGTTCTGTTTTTAGTTGATTTTAATTTTCTTGAAGTTTCTGTTTCATTCTGGTCGAATTTTCTTGGAGGTGTTTTGAATTTTCTAGAAGTTCTGCTTTTAGTTGATTTGAATTTTCTTGAAGTTTCTGTTCCATTTTGCTGGAATTTTCTTGAAGCTGTTGTTATATTGCTCCGAGCAACTGGCTCATATCAAAACTTTGGGACTGTACTTTTTGCTCCCTGTCCACATTTTTCGATGACGCTGTTGCAGCTTCTACTTCAAACTCGTGCTTTGCGAGGTCAATGCCTTGGTTCTCTAATTCTTCCATTATACGCTTTTGTAGCTCTACTTTCGTACCTACAGTTGGAAGATTATGAATCGCCAGCTCCTTCTTTAGCTGGTCGACTTTAAGTTGTTCGAATTTAACCATTTTGTATCACAATCCCACTTCTGACACCAATGTTACGAAAATTCAGTATACGAACAACTGTTCTACAAGTTCGTATCTCTGGATTGTGTACAAAATAAAACGAGTTGGGAAAGTTAGGTCACATGGGTAAGTTCGGTCACATGGGGCGGATTTTTATAGTCGGTCGGGCCCGACTATGGAATACCCTACACCTTTAGTGGGGATATTAATGTGGGATATTTAATTGCAGACCTTTTAATTATGGTGAACCTCCCCACCCTCAGAATATTATTCATATATCAGAAATTAACGTCTTATATCCCCATAAATTAAAAAATTTATATAAAGTATAAAAAACTAAAAAAAAATTGAAAAATATAATTGGGCGGACCACGCCTATATTTAAAATTTTGAAAGGCTAATATTTCATAGATTTGATTTTAATAATTTACGGATCAAATTTCCACTATGAAAACCCGGGAAATAATGAAAAAAAAGTGGGCGGATCACGCCCATTTTTGGACCACATATTTATAGGTGAATTTTAAAAATACTTTTTAAATTTTTTAACTATACCTTGAATACTTTTCGAGTTATTAGTTCCGAAAGAGTTATAAAAAAGTGACTTGTATGGGAGGTGGGCGTGTCCGTTGACCGATTTGGCTCATTTTCAAACTCAGTTCCTACTTTTGGCTAAAATATATTAAGAAGAAATTTCATCGCATTCTGATCAGTATTTCTCAAGTTATTCTGTATTCGGACAGCAAGACAGCAAGACGGACAGACAGACAGACAGACAGACAGACAGACAGACAGACAGACAGACAGACAGACGGACATGGCTAAACGGACTCAGGTAGTGATGCTGATCAAGAATATATATACTTTTCCATACCGGACACGCCTCCTAAGGGGCGTTACAATATATGCACAAAGTTAATATACCCTGTACCTCATAGGTGTAGGGTATAAAAACACACTAATATTTGGTTTTAACTAGTATTATTTCAACTAGTATTAATTAACTTTATTTACTTAAATAATAACTTAATAACAATCACTTAACAATTAACAATTAACAATCAATTAACAATCACCACACCAAAATTCATCACACTAAAATTCACCACACTAAAATTCACCACACTAAAATTCACCACATTAAAACTTACCACACTAAAATTCACCACACTAAAACTCACCACAATAAAACTCACCACACTAAAATTCACCACACTCAAATTCACCCACTTAAACTGACCACACTTAAATTGAACACACTAAAACACACAACAATAAAAATCACTGCATTTAAACTCACCAGACTAAAATTCACCACACTAAATCTCACCACACTTAAAGTAAGCACAATAAAACTTCTACTGGGAAAAACTCTACGGGGAAGAATTCTACGGGAAAGAATTCTACTGGGATGAATTATACGGGGAAGCACAGTCTGAGAAAGAATTGTATATGAGAACAGTTGCTTTAGTGGAGAATTAGTTAGGTTTTGGTTACTACATTTATAAAACTAATAAAAAATACGTCCACGGATCCCTGATATAAATAATAACCAGTTGGGAAGGTTAGATCACATGGGAAATTTTAAAATAGGTGTAATTATGATAGTTAGGATTATCAAAATTATAGTCGGTCTAAGCCGACTATAAATACCCTACACATATGTGTGGTTACCATTCAAAGTGATATATAGGTCACCATGGTATACGAATCCTGAAAATAACTACAAACTTTCCATCCCTGAAGATTTTTCTTTCATTTGATACCCATATTTACAAATGGGTAGGTATACCGAATTTCGATTTTTTTTTGTGAACCACAAGTCTTTTCGCCGGAATACATTATTATCATGTATTTGAGCATGATATCAATATATATTTGACCAACAAAGTTTTCCTAAGCACGTATAAATAAAAATTGATCTTTATATGTACATTTTATATGAGGTATTTGAACATAACTGGTCGGATCATAGGTCACAATGAACCGATCTCGCCAATTTTTTCGCACATACAGCGTAGGTATATTAGTAATCTAAGTTATAAGTTTCATTTATCTAGCTTTTCAATTTTAAAAGTAGTAGGGATTTCAACAGACAGACAGACGGACAGACGGACAGACAGACAGACAGACGGACAGACAGACGGACATCGCTAAATCGACTCAGGAGGTCATGCTGATCAAGAGTATATATTCTTTTCCATACCGGAGATGCTTCCTTCTGGGTGTTACAAACGGCGTACTAAACTGAATATACCCTTTCACTCCTAGTGTAGGGTATAAAAATGTTATTTATATTAATAAAATTGCTCCATAACCTTGCATTCACAACATCTTTGCACGAGTCGTGTACGGGTACAGCTAGTTTTATATATTTCATATATTTTATATATTTTATATATTTTATATATTTTATATATTTTATATATTTTATATATTTTATATATTTTATATATTTTATATATTTTATATATTTTATATATTTTATATATTTTATATATTTTATATATTTTATATATTTTATATATTTTATATATTTTATATATTTTATATATTTTATATATTTTATATATTTTATATATTTTATATATTTTATATATTTTATATATTTTATATATTTTATATATTTTATATATTTTATATATTTTATATATTTTATATATTTTATATATTTTATATATTTTATATATTTTATATATTTTATATATTTTATATATTTTATATATTTTATATATTTTATATATTTTATATATTTTATATATTTTATATATTTTATATATTTTATATATTTTATATATTTTATATATTTTATATATTTTATATATTTTATATATTTTATATATTTTATATATTTTATATATTTTATATATTTTATATATTTTATATATTTTATATATTTTATATATTTTATATATTTTATATATTTTATATATTTTATATATTTTATATATTTTATATATTTTATATATTTTATATATTTTATATATTTTATATATTTTATATATTTTATATATTTTATATATTTTATATATTTTATATATTTTATATATTTTATATATTTTATATATTTTATATATTTTATATATTTTATATATTTTATATATTTTATATATTTTATATATTTTATATATTTTATATATTTTATATATTTTATATATTTTATATATTTTATATATTTTATATATTTTATATATTTTATATATTTTATATATTTTATATATTTTATATATTTTATATATTTTATATATTTTATATATTTTATATATTTTATATATTTTATATATTTTATATATTTTATATATTTTATATATTTTATATATTTTATATATTTTATATATTTTATATATTTTATATATTTTATATATTTTATATATTTTATATATTTTATATATTTTATATATTTTATATATTTTATATATTTTATATATTTTATATATTTTATATATTTTATATATTTTATATATTTTATATATTTTATATATTTTATATATTTTATATATTTTATATATTTTATATATTTTATATATTTTATATATTTTATATATTTTATATATTTTATATATTTTATATATTTTATATATTTTATATATTTTATATATTTTATATATTTTATATATTTTATATATTTTATATATTTTATATATTTTATATATTTTATATATTTTATATATTTTATATATTTTATATATTTAAATATATTGTTACGAAAATATGTAATTTGCTCCACTGTGCAAGCAATCAACAATAATAAATGAGACGCAAGACAATTCAGCGCACTAACAATGTGTTAGAAAGAGACGGAAGATCATTCAGCGCACTGAGGCAGTGTGCGAGAAAGAGATGGAAGATCAGCGCATTAAAACACATGAGTGCGAATGAGATGCCAATAGCATGCGTCATTCACGAAACGAGTAGAAGATTCTCGAAACAAGTCGAAGCTTGTCGAAACGTGTCGAACTGATGCATGCAGTATATAAGGCGGCGCATCTGAGGCAGTGTACTTTAGTTGTGATTTAATAGTGAACTAGTGCGTCTCGTGAGTGAACATTGTAAAGATAAATTGTAGTAATTCAGCAGTTGATATAAGTGATTATTCTTTAAGTTGTTATTTAAATTAATAAAGTTAATTAATACTAGTTGAAATAATACTAGTTAAAACCAAATATAAGTGCGTTTTTATTTTGTACACAATCCAGAGATACGAACTCGTAGAACATATATATTTTATATATTTTATATATTTTATATATTTTATATATTTTATATATTTTATATATTTTATATATTTTATATATTTTATATATTTTATATATTTTATATATTTTATATATTTTATATATTTTATATATTTTATATATTTTATATATTTTATATATTTTATATATTTTATATATTTTATATATTTTATATATTTTATATATTTTATATATTTTATATATTTTATATATTTTATATATTTTATATATTTTATATATTTTATATATTTTATATATTTTATATATTTTATATATTTTATATATTTTATATATTTTATATATTTTATATATTTTATATATTTTATATATTTTATATATTTTATATATTTTATATATTTTATATATTTTATATATTTTATATATTTTATATATTTTATATATTTTATATATTTTATATATTTTATATATTTTATATATTTTATATATTTTATATATTTTATATATTTTATATATTTTATATATTTTTTTTTTATATTTAAAATATTTTATATATTTTATATATTTTATATATTTTATATATTTTATATATTTTATATATTTTATATATTTTATATATTTTATATATTTTATATATTTTATATATTTTATATATTTTATATATTTTATATATTTTATATATTTTATATATTTTATATATTTTATATATTTTATATATTTTATATATTTTATATATTTTATATATTTTATATATTTTATATATTTTATATATTTTATATATTTTATATATTTTATATATTTTATATATTTTATATATTTTATATATTTTATATATTTTATATATTTTATATATTTTATATATTTTATATATTTTATATATTTTATATATTTTATATATTTTATATATTTTATATATTTTATATATTTTATATATTTTATATATTTTATATATTTTATATATTTTATATATTTTATATATTTTATATATTTTATATATTTTATATATTTTATATATTTTATATATTTTATATATTTTATATATTTTATATATTTTATATATTTTATATATTTTATATATTTTATATATTTTATATATTTTATATATTTTATATATTTTATATATTTTATATATTTTATATATTTTATATATTTTATATATTTTATATATTTTATATATTTTATATATTTTATATATTTTATATATTTTATATATTTTATATATTTTATATATTTTATATATTTTATATATTTTATATATTTTATATATTTTATATATTTTATATATTTTATATATTTTATATATTTTATATATTTTATATATTTTATATATTTTATATATTTTATATATTTTATATATTTTATATATTTTATATATTTTATATATTTTATATATTTTATATATTTTATATATTTTATATATTTTATATATTTTATATATTTTATATATTTTATATATTTTATATATTTTATATATTTTATATATTTTATATATTTTATATATTTTATATATTTTATATATTTTATATATTTTATATATTTTATATATTTTATATTTTTATATATTTTATATATTTTATATATTTTATATATTTTATATATTTTATATATTTTATATATTTTATATATTTTATATATTTTATATATTTTATATATTTTATATATTTTATATATTTTATATATTTTATATATTTTATATATTTTATATATTTTATATATTTTATATATTTTATATATTTTATATATTTTATATATTTTATATATTTTATATATTTTATATATTTTATATATTTTATATATTTTATATATTTTATATATTTTATATATTTTATATATTTTATATATTTTATATATTTTATATATTTTATATATTTTATATATTTTATATATTTTATATATTTTATATATTTTATATATTTTATATATTTTATATATTTTATATATTTTATATATTTTATATATTTTATATATTTTATATATTTTATATATTTTATATATTTTATATATTTTATATATTTTATATATTTTATATATTTTATATATTTTATATATTTTATATATTTTATATATTTTATATATTTTATATATTTTATATATTTTATATATTTTATATATTTTATATATTTTATATATTTTATATATTTTATATATTTTGTATATTTTATATATTTTATATATTTTATATATTTTATATATTTTATATATTTTATATATTTTGTATATTTTATATATTTTATATATTTTATATATTTTATATATTTTATATATTTTATATATTTTATATATTTTATATATTTTATATATTTTATATATTTCATATATTTCATATATTTTATAAATTTTATATATTTTATATATTTTATATATTTTATATATTTTATATATTTTATATATTTTATATATTTTATATATTTTATATATTTTATATATTTTATATATTTTATATATTTTATATATTTTATATATTTTATATATTTTATATATTTTATATATTTTATATATTTTATATATTTTATATATTTTATATATTTTATATATTTTATATATTTTATATATTTTATATATTTTATATATTTTATATATTTTATATATTTTATATATTTTATATATTTTATATATTTTATATATTTTATATATTTTATATATTTTATATATTTTATATATTTTATATATTTTATATATTTTATATATTTTATATATTTTATATATTTTATATATTTTATATATTTTATATATTTTATATATTTTATATATTTTATATATTTTATATATTTTATATATTTTATATATTTTATATATTTTATATATTTTATATATTTTATATATTTTATATATTTTATATATTTTATATATTTTATATATTTTATATATTTTATATATTTTATATATTTTATATATTTTATATATTTTATATATTTTATATATTTTATATATTTTATATATTTTATATATTTTATATATTTTATATATTTTATATATTTTATATATTTTATATATTTTATATATTTTATATATTTTATATATTTTATATATTTTATATATTTTATATATTTTATATATTTTATATATTTTATATATTTTATATATTTTATATATTTTATATATTTTATATATTTTATATATTTTATATATTTTATATATTTTATATATTTTATATATTTTATATATTTTATATATTTTATATATTTTATATATTTTATATATTTTATATATTTTATATATTTTATATATTTTATATATTTTATATATTTTATATATTTTATATATTTTATATATTTTATATATTTTATATATTTTATATATTTTATATATTTTATATATTTTATATATTTTATATATTTTATATATTTTATATATTTTATATATTTTATATATTTTATATATTTTATATATTTTATATATTTTATATATTTTATATATTTTATATATTTTATATATTTTATATATTTTATATATTTTATATATTTTATATATTTTATATATTTTATATATTTTATATATTTTATATATTTTATATATTTTATATATTTTATATATTTTATATATTTTATATATTTTATATATTTTATATATTTTATATATTTTATATATTTTATATATTTTATATATTTTATATATTTTATATATTTTATATATTTTATATATTTTATATATTTTATATATTTTATATATTTTATATATTTTATATATTTTATATATTTTATATATTTTATATATTTTATATATTTTATATATTTTATATATTTTATATATTTTATATATTTTATATATTTTATATATTTTATATATTTTATATATTTTATATATTTTATATATTTTATATATTTTATATATTTTATATATTTTATATATTTTATATATTTTATATATTTTATATATTTTATATATTTTATATATTTTATATATTTTATATATTTTATATATTTTATATATTTTATATATTTTATATATTTTATATATTTTATATATTTTATATATTTTATATATTTTATATATTTTATATATTTTATATATTTTATATATTTTATATATTTTATATATTTTATATATTTTATATATTTTATATATTTTATATATTTTATATATTTTATATATTTTATATATTTTATATATTTTATATATTTTATATATTTTATATATTTTATATATTTTATATATTTTATATATTTTATATATTTTATATATTTTATATATTTTATATATTTTATATATTTTATATATTTTATATATTTTATATATTTTATATATTTTATATATTTTATATATTTTATATATTTTATATATTTTATATATTTTATATATTTTATATATTTTATATATTTTATATATTTTATATATTTTATATATTTTATATATTTTATATATTTTATATATTTTATATATTTTATATATTTTATATATTTTATATATTTTATATATTTTATATATTTTATATATTTTATATATTTTATATATTTTATATATTTTATATATTTTATATATTTTATATATTTTATATATTTTATATATTTTATATATTTTATATATTTTATATATTTTATATATTTTATATATTTTATATATTTTATATATTTTATATATTTTATATATTTTATATATTTTATATATTTTATATATTTTATATATTTTATATATTTTATATATTTTATATATTTTATATATTTTATATATTTTATATATTTTATATATTTTATATATTTATATATTTTATATATTTTATATATTTTATATATTTTATATATTTTATATATTTTATATATTTTATATATTATATTTTATATATTTTATATATTTTATATATTTTATATATTTTATATATTTTATATATTTTATATATTTTATATATTTTATATATTTTATATATTTTATATATTTTATATATTTTATATATTTTATATATTTTATATATTTTATATATTTTATATATTTTATATATTTTATATATTTTATATATTTTATATATTTTATATATTTTATATATTTTATATATTTTATATATTTTATATATAAAAATGGAATGTCCTGTGTGTGCCAGCGCATCACGGGAGAACGAACCGACGGATTTGCCTGATTCTTTTTGTATTTTGTTCGTGTCAATACAAGAGTGGTTTAAGAAAAAAGAAAAGTCGGAAAAACCCAAAGGAAAAGCCGGAAAATCGAAAATATATAAATTTGACCCTAGGCCAAGAAATTTGGGCAGAATGTTCATCTGTTGACGTATGTGGGCACTACAAAGGGATTTTTTGAAATTCGCCTCCTAAGGTACACAAATAGGCGTGGCAAAATTGAACTTTTAATTCAAAATATCGGAGTAATTAAGATAAGCACAGTCATGAAATTTGGCTCAGTGAGGTATATTGAAGTTCTTTACCTTTTTTACAAATGTGGGCGGAATTGGACATAAGGGCGTGTCCCTTTCCATATGACTAAAACTATAAAAATGTTGTAACTTCTGACTTACTAAGATTAGAGTTATATAAATCCAATCGTCACGTAGAATGTGAGCGGGATTGGATTAAAGGGCGTGGTACCTCCCATATAACCAAAACTTTAAAATTACTATAACTCCTGACATGTTAAGAGTTGAGTTATAATAATGAAAACAAATGTTCATATTTAAAACTCCAATCGTCACGTAGAATATGGACGGGATTGAACAACGGGGCGTGGCATTTCTCATATAACCAAAACTTTAAAATTTCTATAACTCTTTACTTACTAAGAGCAGAGTTATAAAAATCGAAACAAAAGATTATATTAAACATTGTAATAGTCACTTAGAATGTGGACGGAATGGGACAATGGGGCGTGGCACTTCCCATATAACTAAAAATGGTAACTTCTGACTTACTAAGAGCAGAGTTGTACAAATCGAAACGAAATATCGTTTTAAAATGTTTAATAGTAAAATAGAATGTGGGCGGGAAAAATAGTGACGAAGCTTGCACTAAAAAGGGAAAAAGAGGCGTGGACACACAACACTTTATAAACGATATATTTTTGCAATAACAAAAACTTAGCACGGGCGCAGCTGTGCACGGGTCCAGCTATATTTTAAATATTTTATATATTTTATATATTTTATATATTTTATATATTTTATATATTTTATATATTTTATATATTTTATATATTTTATATATTTTATATATTTTATATATTTTATATATTTTATATATTTTATATATTTTATATATTATATATTTTATATATTTTATATATTTTATATATTTTATATATTTTATATATTTTATATATTTTATATATTTTATATATTTTATATATTTTATATATTTTATATATTTTATATATTTTATATATTTTATATATTTTATATATTTTATATATTTTATATATTTTATATATTTTATATATTTTATATATTTTATATATTTTATATATTTTATATATTTTATATATTTTATATATTTTATATATTTTATATATTTTATATATTTTATATATTTTATATATTTTATATATTTTATATATTTTATATATTTTATATATTTTATATATTTTATATATTTTATATATTTTATATATTTTATATATTTTATATATTTTATATATTTTATATATTTTATATATTTTATATATTTTATATATTTTATATATTTTATATATTTTATATATTTTATATATTTTATATATTTTATATATTTTATATATTTTATATATTTTATATATTTTATATATTTTATATATTTTATATATTTTATATATTTTATATATTTTATATATTTTATATATTTTATATATTTTATATATTTTATATATTTTATATATTTTATATATTTTATATATTTTATATATTTTATATATTTTATATATTTTATATATTTTATATATTTTATATATTTTATATATTTTATATATTTTATATATTTTATATATTTTATATATTTTATATATTTTATATATTTTATATATTTTATATATTTTATATATTTTATATATTTTATATATTTTATATATTTTATATATTTTATATATTTTATATATTTTATATATTTTATATATTTTATATATTTTATATATTTTATATATTTTATATATTTTATATATTTTATATATTTTATATATTTTATATATTTTATATATTTTATATATTTTATATATTTTATATATTTTATATATTTTATATATTTTATATATTTTATATATTTTATATATTTTATATATTTTATATATTTTATATATTTTATATATTTTATATATTTTATATATTTTATATATTTTATATATTTTATATATTTTATATATTTTATATATTTTATATATTTTATATATTTTATATATTTTATATATTTTATATATTTTATATATTTTATATATTTTATATATTTTATATATTTTATATATTTTATATATTTTATATATTTTATATATTTTATATATTTTATATATTTTATATATTTTATATATTTTATATATTTTATATATTTTATATATTTTATATATTTTATATATTTTATATATTTTATATATTTTATATATTTTATATATTTTATATATTTTATATATTTTATATATTTTATATATTTTATATATTTTATATATTTTATATATTTTATATATTTTATATATTTTATATATTTTATATATTTTATATATTTTATATATTTTATATATTTTATATATTTTATATATTTTATATATTTTATATATTTTATATATTTTATATATTTTATATATTTTATATATTTTATATATTTTATATATTTTATATATTTTATATATTTTATATATTTTATATATTTTATATATTTTATATATTTTATATATTTTATATATTTTATATATTTTATATATTTTATA
>OX638135.1:18441429-18584420 GCA_951804985.1 Dryomyza anilis
TATATTTTATATATTTTATATATTTTATTATATTTTATATATTTTATATATTTTATATTTTTATATATTTTATATATTTTATATATTTTATATATTTTATATATTTTATATATTTATATATTTTATATATTTTATATATTTTATATTTTATATATTTTATATATTTTATATATTTTATATATTTTATATATTTTATATATTTTATATATTTATATATTTTATATATTTTATATATTTTATATATTTTATATATTTTATATATTTTATATATTTTATATATTTTTATATTTTATATATTTATATATTTTATATATTTATATATTTTATATATTTTATATATTTTATATATTTTATATATTTTATATATTTTATATATTTTATATATTTTATATATTTTATATATTTTATATATTTTATATTTTATATATTTTATATATTTTATATATTTTATATATTTTATATATTTTATATATTTTATATATTTTATATATTTTATATATTTTATATATTTTATATATTTTATATATTTTATATATTTTATATATTTTATATATTTTATATATTTTATATATTTTATATATTTTATATATTTTATATATTTTATATATTTTATATATTTTATATATTTTATATATTTTATATATTTTATATATTTTATATATTTTATATATTTTATATATTTTATATATTTTATATATTTTATATATTTTATATATTTTATATATTTTATATATTTTATATATTTTATATATTTTTATATATTTTATATATTTTATATTTTTTATTTTTATATATTTTATATATTTTATATATTTTATATATTTTATATTTTTATAAATTTTTTTATTTTATATATTTTATATATTTTATATATTTTATATATTTTATATATTTTATATATTTTATATTTTTATATATTTTATATATTTTATATATTTTATATATTTTATATATTTTATATATTTTATATATTTTATATATTTTATATATTTTATATATTTTATATATTTTATATATTTTATATATTTTATATATTTTATTATTTTATATATTTTATATATTTTATATATTTTATATATTTTATATATTTTATATATTTTATATATTTTATATATTTTATATATTTTATATATTTTATATATTTTATATATTTTATATATTTTATATATTTTATATATTTTATATATTTTATATATTTTATATATTTTATATATTTTATATATATTTATATATTTTATATATTTATATATTTTATATATTTTATATATTTTATATATTTTATATATTTTATATATTTTATATATTTTATATATTTTATATATTTTATATTTTTTATATATTTTATATATTTTATATATTTTATATATTTTATATATTTTATATATTTTATATATTTTATATATTTTATATATTTTATATTTTTATATATTTTATATATTTTATATATTTTATATATTTTATATATTTTATATATTTTATATATTTTACATATTTTATATATTTTTATATATTTTATATATTTTATATATATTTTATATATTTTATATATTTTATATATTTTATATATTTTATATATTTTATATATTTTATATATTTTATATATTTTATATATTTTATATATTTTATATATTTTATATTATTTTATATATTTTATATATTTTATATATTTTATATATTTTATATATTTTATATATTTTATATATTTTATATATTTTATATATTTTATATATTTATATATTTTATTATATTTTATATATTTTATATATTTTATATATTTTATATATTTTATATATTTTATATATTTTATATATTTTATATATTTTATATATTTTATATATTTTATATATTTTATATTTTATATATTTTATATATTTTATATATTTTATATATTTTATATATTTTATATATTTTATATATTTTTATATTTTTTATATATTTTATATATTTTATATATTTTATATATTTTATATATTTTATATATTTTATATATTTTATATATTTTATATATTTTATATATTTTATATATTTTATATATTTTATATATTTTATATATTTTATATATTTTATATATTTTATATATTTTATATATTTATATATTTTTATATATTTTATATATTTTATATATTTTATATATTTTATATATTTTATATATTTTATATATTTATATATTATATATTTTATATATTTTATATATTTATATATTTTATATATTTTATATATATTATATATTTTATATATTTTATATATTTTATATATTTTATATATTTTATATATTTTATATATTTTATATATTTTATATATTTTATATATTTTATATTTTATATATTTTATATTATATTTTATATATTTTATATATTTTATATATTTTATATTTTTATATATTTTATATTTATATTTATATATTTTATATATTTTATATATTTTATATATTTTATATATTTTTATATATTTTATATATTTTATATATTTTATATATTTTATATATTTTATATATTTTATATATTTTATATATTTTATATATTTTATATATTTTATATATTTTATATATTTTATATATTTTATATATTTATATATTTTATATATTTTATATATTTTATATATTTTATATTTTATATATTTTATATATTTTATATATTTTATATATTTTATATATTTTTATATATTTTATATATTTTATATATTTTATATATTTTATATATTTTATATATTTTATATATTTTATATATTTTATATATTTTATATATTTTACATATTTTATAAATTTTATATATTTTATATATTTTATATATTTTAATTATTTATATATTTTATATATTTTATATATTTTATATATTTTATATATTTTATATATTTTATATATTTTATATATTTTATATATTTTATATATTTTATATATTTTATATATTTTATATATTTTATATATTTTATATATTTTATATATTTTATATATTTTATATATTTTATATATTTTATATATTTTATATATTTTATATATTTTATATATTTTATATATTTTATATTTTATATATTTTATATATTTTATATATTTTATATATTTTATATATTTTATATATTTTATATATTTTATATATTTTATATATTTTATATATTTTATATTTTATATATTTTATATATTTTATATATTTTATATATTTTATATATTTTATATATTTTATATATTTTATATATTTTTATATATTTTATATATTTTATATATTTTATATATTTTATATATTTATATATTTTATATATTTTATATATTTTATATATTTTATATATTTTATATATTTTATATATTTTATATATTTTATATATTTTATATATTTTATATATTTTATATATTTTATATTTTATATATTTTATATATTTTATATATTTTATATATTTTATATTTTTATATATTTTATATATTTTATATATTTTATATATTTTATATATTTTATATATTTTTATATATTTTATATATTTTATATATTTTATATATTTTATATATTTTATATATTTTATTATTTTATATATTTTATATATTTTATATATTTTATATATTTTATATATTTTATATATTTTATATATTTTATATATTTTATATATTTTATATATTTTATATATTTTATATATTTTATATTTTTATATATTTTATATATTTTATATATTTTATATATTTTATATATTTTATATATTTTATATATTTTATATATTTTATATATTTTATATATTTTATATATTTTATATATTTTATATATTTTATATATTTTATATTTTTTATATATTTTATATATTTTATATATTTATATTTTATATATTTTATATATTTTATATATTTTATATATTTTATATATTTTATATATTTTATATATTTTATATATTTTATATATTTTATATATTTTATATATTTTATATATTTTATATATTTTATATATTTTATATATTTTATATATTTTATATATTTTATATATTTTATATATTTTATATTTTTTATATATTTATATATTTTATATATTTTATATATTTTATATATTTTATATATTTTATATATTTTATATATTTTATATATTTATATATTTTATATATTTTATATATTTTATATATTTTATATATTTTATATTTTATATATTTTATATATTTTATATATTTTATATATTTTATATATTTTATATATTTTATATATTTTATATATTTTATATATTTATATATTTTATATATTTTATATATTTTATATATTTTATATATTTTATATATTTTATATATTTATATATTTTATATATTTTATATATTTTATATATTTATATATTTTATATATTTTATATATTTTATCATATTTTATATATTTTATATATTTTATATATTTTATATATTTTATATATTTTATATATTTTATATATTTTATATATTTTATATATTTTATATATTTTATATATTTTATATATTTTATATATTTTATATATTTTATATATTTTATATATTTTATATATTTTATATATTTTATATATTTTATATATTTTATATATTTTATATATTTTATATTTTTATATATTTTATATATTTTATATATTTTATATATTTTATATATTTATATATTTTATATATTTTATATATTTTATATATTTTATATATTTTATATATTTTATATATTTTATATATTTTATATATTTTATATATTTTATATATTTTATATATTTTATATATTTTATATATTTTATATATTTTATATATTTTATATATTTTATATATTTTTATTATTTTATATATTTTATATATTTTATATATTTTATATATTTTATATATTTTATATATTTTATATATTTTATATATTTTATATATTTTATATATTTTATATATTTTATATATTTTATATATTTTATATATTTATATATTTTATATATTTTTATATATTTTATATATTTTATATATTTTATATATTTTATATATTTTATATATTTTATATATTTTATATATTTTATATATTTTATATATTTTATATATTTTATATATTTTATATATTTTATATATTTTATATATTTTATATATTTTTTATATTTTTTATATTTTATATATTTTATATATTTTTATATTTTATATATTTTATATATTTTATATATTTTATATATTTTATATATTTTATATATTTTATATATTTTATATATTTTATATATTTTATATATTTTATATATTTTATATATTTTATATATTTTATATATTTTATATATTTTATATATTTTCATGGATCTATTTTACTCATCAAACAACGGTGGGACAGGGTTGCATATGGAAGAAAACTATGAATTGTTAATAAATTCGACTTTGTGTGGTAAAATCGTCACATTGGTATATCTGTGTCATCTCGTAAGGTTATGTGCATTTTAATTTCAACAATTTAATATTAATTAAAACATTTATTAACCAATTAACCAAGACTCTAATATATCAAAATTCTTATTAATTGATTAATCGGACAGTCCTAATTATAATACATTTTTATTGAAAATAAAAGTGTATTTTCTTTGAATATTCAACAAATATTGGATTATATGTTATATGAACGGTGTAAGATTTGCAATAACATTTTTCTTTAGTTTTATTCGTTTTGTATACATATTTTTGCATTATGTTTCTTATCGTTAAATAGTATAGTAATATAAATATCTAAAATATATATATATATATATATATATATATATATATATATATATATATATATATATATATATATATATATATATATATATATATATATATCTATATATATATATATATATATATATATATATATATATATATATATATATATAAATGATTAATTTACAATAAATGTATAAAAAATAAATAGAATAACGTAAATATCTAAAATGTAAATACATAAAATTAAATGATTATTTTGATGTAATTAGTGCGTAATTTACAATAAATATGTATTTAAATAATTAAATGTTTTAATAAAATATCCAATATGTAAATATATATATAAATGATTATTTTATGTAATTTGTATGTAATTTTAATAAATATAAAAAAATATATATGTAAATAAAGGCATTTAAAAAAAAATATATATGAAAACCACAATAAAAACGAGTTGGGAAAGTTAGGTCACATGGGTAAGTTCGGTCACATGGGGCGGATTTTTATAGTCGGTCGGGCCCGACTATGGAATACCCTACACCTTTGGTGGAGATATTAATGAGGAATATTTAATTGTATACCTTAATTTTAAATTTTTAATTATGCTGAACCTCAGAATATTATTCATATATCAGAAATTTACGTCTTATATCCCCATAAATTAAAAAATTTATATAAAAGTATAAACAACTAATAAAAAATTGAAAAATATAATTGGGCGGACCACGCCTATATTTAAAATTTTAAAAGGCTAATTTTTCATAGATTTGATTTTAATAATTTACGGATCAAATTTTTACTATGAAAACCCGGGATATAATGAAAAAAAAAAGTGGGCGGATCACGCCCATTTTTGGACCACATATTTTTAGGTAAATTCTAACAAAACGTTTTAAATTTTATAACTATACCTTGAATACTTTTCGAAATATTAGTTTCGAAAGAGTTATATAAAAGTGACTTGTATGGGAGGTGGGCGTGTCCGTTGACCGATTTTGCTCATTTTCAAACTCAGTTCCTACTTTTGGCTAAAATATATTGAGACGAAATTTCATCGCATTCTGATCAGTATTTCTCAAGTTATTCTGTATTCGGACAGCAAGACAGCAAGACAGCAAGACAGCAAGACATTAAGACAGCAAGACAGCAAGACAGCAAGACAGCAAGACAGCAAGACAGCAAGACAGCAAGACAGCAAGACAGCAAGACGGACAGACAGACAGACAGACAGACAGACGGACATGGCTAAACGGACTCGGGTAGTGATGCTGATCAAGAATATATATACTTTTCCATACCGGACACGCCTCCTAAGAGGCGTTACAATATATGCACAAAGTTAATACACCCTGTACCTAATAGGTGTAGGGTATAAAAAGAATTTATTTTTAATATTTTTGTGATTTAACAAATTTATTATGTTTACAGCAGAATATTATGTTCATCATTATTTATATTAACTGAGTATACAATTTGAATTATTACAAACATAATTGTTTACAAGTAATAAAAGAATATAATGGACAAAATTGGTTTCAACGCTCTGCGTAATTAAATTTGATTATTATGTACAAGTTTATTTCTTTTTATTTCTCATGATTGTATATATTAATTATGTGCGCAATTATTTATACTACAAACATAATTGGCGCCAAACATAGTAAAAATATTAATGTACATAATTGACAAATTCTGGTAGCAAAATTAAATATTTTAATTATGTACGTAATAACTATCATGAACATAATTGAAATTTTCTAATTCCACAATTAAAATTTTTAATCATGAACATAATTAATAACATCACAAACAACTTTGGCGCCAAACATGATTAATTTAAACATGTTTGTCTTTGATATTTTTCTCTGTGTACGTGCAACGAATTTCGATATTTTAGTTTATCGCATGTGGCGGGTTAAATTTTGTAAGTTCTAGCATATTTTAAAAGGAGTAATTAAAAGTTTCACTTCAGCTAATAAGATGAGAAGAGTGTCTTTTCTTTTCATTCTTACTTTTGTATAGAATATTAAAAGAAATATAAATTTAGGCATATGTAATTTTAATGAATAAGTAACTTTAAAATCCGGTACAATTTTTTACGTCATTAAGTGTAAAAAAAAACAATCTTAATTTTTCTAAATACAAAAAAACATTTTTTCAAACTTTATTTTCTAATATATGGAAGTGGAAAAATTTAATTTTAAAAAAACTTAAAATACATTACATACCCTTAAGCAAGGCTACCAAAATGTTTTTATATATATATATATATATATATATATATATATATATATATATATATATATATATATATATATATATATATATATATATATATATATAAATGATTAATTTACAATAAATGTATAAAAAATAAATAGAATAACGTAAATATCTAAAATGTAAATATATAAAATTAAATGATTATTTTGATGTAATTAGTGCGTAATTTACAATAAATATGTATTTAAATAATTAAATGTTTTAATAAAATATCCAATATGTAAATATATATATAAATGATTATTTTATGTAATTTGTATGTAATTTTAATAAATATAAAAAAATATATATGTAAATTACGCACTAATTACATCAAAATAATCATTTAATTTTATATATTTACATTTTAGATATTTACGTTATTCTATTTATTTTTTATACATTTATTGTAAATTAATCATTTATATATATATATATATATATATATATATATATATATATATTTTTATTTATTTTTAGGTTAGTTTTTTTTTTTTTCAAGTGTCTCAGAAATATTCTGATCAAAAACATTTTTATAGCCTTGCAATCGTGTATGTAAGGTATTCAAAGTTTTTTTTTCAAATTTAATTTTTCAACTTCCATATTTCAGAAAATGAAGTTTAAAAAAAAATGGGTTTTAGATTTTTAAGGGGGTACCGCGTGACTTCGAGGTCACTTTTCAATTTTTTTTAAATTTAAAGTCCTACTTTACGCAAGACAAAACAATTTGATTTTTTTTTGTTCCCCGACCACTTTCATATAATGCAACTAGTTCTAGTTCTGACCTCGGCCGGTTTTCGATTTTTGGTCGGTTCCAGGGGGCCGAGCGGCAACATTTTTTTTGACTTTCGGAACTCTCCGCCTATTAGGAAGGGCGTTGTTATTTATATTTTAAACATTTTGAGTAAAGTAAACTTCAGTCCAAAAACGAACTTGTGTATTACTGTAGGGTGCTTTCAAATTAAAATATAAATACAGCATAAAAAGATTTTTTTTTAAATCATATCTACATGACATTAGCAGATCTCGTGTAGTTCAAGCGTCAGTTAAAACGAAACGCCATGCGCGCGTTTTTATCGACACAACGTGCGCTGTATGTGCGAAAAAATTAGGCATATGGGTCATAGTTGCCACGTCTTTATCCCACACAAAATACCTTTATCCCACGCCAGAAAATAAAAAATACCACAGAAAATACCATGGTATTTTTTCAATAAAAAATACCTTTGCCATTTAAAAATACCACAAAATATCCCACGCAATTAAAAAAATACATCAAAAATACCACAGATAAAAAAATAACGCAAAAAATTCCACAAAATTTAAAAATTTATGAAAATAGACTCTTAAATAATAAAATGTGTATTATTGACAATAAAAGACCATTTGTATTTTTAAAGTTATACTCTTGTATGATTTTTTTTTTATAAATATAAATTTTATGAATTTAACTTACACATTGTTTTTGAAAAACGATGATATCTTAGGATCTCCATCCAGCAGAGTTTTTGGCAATTTTCTTTTACGATCAGTCATAACAACATTCAAGATTCAAGCGCAACCGAAATTCATCAAAATAACTGTTGTCATAAAGTGGCATGTTCGTTTCTTTGTTGTCATAAAATGGCATGTTTTTGTATAAACTCTTGGCGCGTTTTATTGTAGCCGCGGTAGCTCAGTGGTTAGTGCGTTGGACTGCGAGCCGAAAGGTCCCCGGTTCAAGCCTAGTCTGCTAACAACATCTTTTCATAGAAACATTTTTCTATACCGCGCTTCCACTGGGCAGTAAATGGCAAACCTCCGAGAGTAAAAACATTGCCCATGAAAAAGCTCGGATTCGGCAATAAACTGTAGGTCCCACCACTTTGAGTACAAATATAACACGCACAGCTCAAAATGGTGAGAGAGCTCGGCCTAAGTTCTTATACAACTGTAGTGCTAAACTATTATTATTATATTGACGCGTTTGTAAATTAGAGGGGACGAATATGATTGTTACGAATATTCGCCTAAGTTTATTTAGATAGTATTTGGGTGCATAAATTATTTACTTGTAGACATATTACATGATAATTGATTGTATATATTTATTATACATAATAAAAATGCATGCTGTTAAAAAATACCACGTTGAATTTAAAAATACCGTGGTATTTTTTTTGTCCCATGGCAATTAAAAAAAATACCATAAAAGGTTATTTGTAGTTATTTTCAGGATTTGTATACCTGGTGACCTATATACTTTGAATGGTAACCACACATATGATAGGGTATTTATATTCGGCTTAGACCGACTGTAATATTGATAATCCTAACTATCATAATAACACCAAATTTAAAATTTCCCATGTGATCTTACCTTCCCAACTGGTTTTATCCTCATCCAAACACTCCAAAGAGATTCGCAATTATAGTGACTTTCGGCAATGATGTTAAACAAAAGACTAATTTATATTATTTTGTGAGGAGATATATATAGAAATTATATATATTATAAGCCATTTGAAAAATTGAAATCTTTTTATTATTAGCAATACCTAGTTTGCACAAATTGAGCTGTAATAAAATCACTTGACCTAAGGATGTTATTTCTTAATATATTCATTCATCTAAATAATTCCCTATACGATTTATACCTATTCGAAAAATACTTTTATTACGGTCTGGCTTTTTTTTGGTTATAATTTTAATACTCATTTTTTGAAAACTTTTCTGCAGGGGGTTAAAGTAAAAAAAACCAGTTGGGAAGGTTAGATCACATGGGAAATTTTAAAGTAGGTGTAATTATGATAGTTAGGATTATCAAAATTATAGTCGGTCTAAGCCGACTATAAATACCCTACACATATGTGTGGTTACCATTCAAAGTGATATATAGGTCACCAGGGTATACGAATCCTGAAAATAACTACAAACATTCAATCGCTGAAGAATTTCCATTCATTTGATACCCATATCTCGCCAATTTTTTCGCACATACAGCGTAGGTATATTAGTAATCTAAGTTATAAGTTTCATTTATCTAGCTCTTCAATTTTAAAAGTCTTAGGGATTTCAACAGACAGACAGACGGACAGACAGACGGACAGACAGACAGACGGACAGACAGACGGACAGACGGATATCGCTAAATCGACTCAGGAGGTCATGCTGATCAAGAATATATATACTTTTCCATACCGGAGATGCTTTCTTCTGGGTGTTACAAACGGCGTACCAAACTGAATATACCCTTTCACTCTTAGTGTAGGGTATAAAAATTAAAAAACTTGAACGTTGACCAGTGTTGTCAGATTGGTTAAATATATTTTGGATAAGTTTTATCATTTAAAAGATTCCCAGTAATGTTAGCTTTCAAAAAGATAGAACAAAAGTACATGTTACTGATGAAAAAAATACTTACGGATATTTTTAGAAAAAAAAAATTAAAAAATTGAAAATAAAAAAAAAATCGAATTTAAAATTTTATATTTACTAAACCACTTGAGTCATTTAAAACCGTTTTTAAGTTTATGATTTATGTGTTAATTGTTTATAAAAGTTCCATGCAAATATTTTGATTTCATTATAAAATGTACAATATATGTATAAATATGTAAAGTGAAGTCTTCAAAAATTAAAAAAAAAATTATGTTCTATTCTATATCTTTAAAACTAATCAAGATATTTTCTCATGTATGCACATTTTCTTTAGATTTCAATGTAAGCTTTTCAGAATTTTAAAAATCTGATAACGTTTAGATTTCTTACAATTTTTGAAAAACTGTTCATGAAAAAAATCTCAACTTTTTATCTCCATAACCATTTAAGATACATCCTCCAATTTTAAAACTTAAGTTCTCTCTGTACAACATGTTTTTAATTTTTAAAATCGGTTGAGTGGTTCCGAAAATACTGAATTTCACCCGATTTTGGAGCGTTTGGGCACACTGTGCCAACGTGTGTATATTTACCGCCACTTTCTTGTGTAATAACATCACTAAATTTAGCGAAAAGCGTATCCTTAAATTCAAGAATTAATTTTAATACGACCGTTTTAAAATCGCACTTTTCTCAACATTTTTATTTTTTTTTATTTTAATAAAAATTATGTCAAATACAATTTATAGAAAATAAACAATGACCATATTGTCGTATTAAATGCTATAATCTTCTGATTGTAATCCAGTAACAAATATGTCATATATATCTAATTTTGTATCTAATTTTATCAGGTAAAAAATTGTCGTACAAGTTCTACAAATTTGTCGAATTGTCATCTGTCTATTTTTTTTATGATGATATATTTAGGGTGTGTATTTATTCGACTAAATTTATGATACTTTTCTAAATTTCCAGTGTAAATTTTGTGCACTGCAACACGGTATTGTGTTAATTGTACGGTGATGGTAATCGCTGCATTAGCGAAATATAGTAAAAGTTTGTTTAATATGAAAACTCAACTAAATTATTGGAAGTTGTCGGTAATGCAGCGTTAATGGTCTTGTTAATGGTCTGTAACCATAAAACCTTAAAACTATTAGTTACGACTATTAATTCCGCGAACCCCGTCTAAAGGTGGTTGTAAGCATTAGATGGTTAAAAAGAATTCTAGTATATCATAATTAATTTATGTTAATATAACAGTAGCGTATCGCATATCGATACATGAGTTAGGGAAATAAATACTAATAATTTAAACTAGGCAAGTCAAACACGCGGCCCGCCAACCCTTATTCTTATTATTTATATATTGTATCGTCGTCGTTCAGTGAAAAGTCAAAAATTTAGTATTGAGATAAATGATTTTAAAGATATAAATTACCGTAACAAATCAGAATATTTTTGGACTCAAATAGTGCTATGCTTGTGGTATAGACAAAAAAAAAAAAAAAACTGTACTTTACCGGACACCACATACAAAAGAAACAGTGTTAAGTTCGTAAAATATCCCTCAAAGATATTTATCAATTTATATCCCTCACGAAATGAGGGATATAAATTGATGAAAAAAAAATGTCCATCATGAGCGATATTTTTATTTTCATCATTTATGTGAAAAAATATATAGCTCAATGATCGAAATTAACATGACCAGGATGACCTTGGACATTTTTTTTTCCATTATTTTTTGAAATGTTATACAAATGATTTTGGACATGTCCACTGTAGGATGAGGTGCTCTTGGACATGTCCATGATGACCTTGAACAATTTTTTTTTTCATTATTTTTTGAAAAAAACGAGCGCTCACTACGTACGGACGTGAAAAGTTCGCTCCGTGCACTTATGGTTTTAAGCCCGAATATAACACAATTAAAAATAATCAAGCAATCGAGGTTTTTCGCGATCCGTGCGCGATTTGATCCACGCATTAATTTGCGAAAGTCTTGGCACTGACTATAAAAGGTGCAAACTAATAATCAAAAAAAAAAATAAAACAAAAACAATGAACAATTCTGAAAACAAAAAAAATGAAAAAGTCGGTTACTTCACAGTGATCTCAACGGAAAAGAACAACTGTTTAAACGCATCATACCTTACGAAGACACCGGAGAGAACTAGATCTTGCTCTCCTGGTCTACTCTTTGCAAATACGTTGGCAAACGGCGAAGAACCAAAAGCGCAACCGTGGACCGTACAGTGCTCCTCACCAACGACGCCGCTCCCGATCTCACCGGTGTCTCAAATGAGCGCGCCCGCAACAACAATCACCATGCCATCGTCTCCACAGAAAGCATCAAACTCTGTACCAAAAAATGTAGTGAAGCAAAAAACCGGTTTGTCTCTTCCGCCTTGCCTTACTCCCGCTCAGAACATTCGTTGTGTTGTTGCCGCTCGCAATGCAAGTGAGTGCAGTAAAAGTATAACACACACTGATGCATGTGTTACTCCCGCTAACAATGAAATTGAGCGCAGAGAAAATTTAATACACACTGATGCTAGTGTGGTGATTATAAAAAAAGGTCCGGCAGTGCAGACTGGCATTGACCGCTACTATAAGTGAAAGATTACGCCTCCACATCCAAAAGCGATGAACTCGTCTAAAATCCCTAAGACAAATTCCGATATGCAGCCTGAACTGGGGCAAAATCGATTCTCTGTACTTGCAGTAGAGGAAATTTCTGTATCTAAGCCCAAAGCTCAAAAACCACCACCAATTTACCTGTGTGAGCAAAACTCCAACTCGCTCATTAAGGTAATTTCTCAATACATTGGTGCGACTAGTTTTCATGTGATGTCTATTCAAAAAGGCAAAATCACTGAAACCAAGATCCAGATTTATAATGAGGCTAATTACCGAAAAATTATCGATCTTTTCGATAAATCGAAAAAGAGCTACTACACGTATCAGCTCAAAAGCTCGAAAGGTCTTTCAGTCGTGCTGAAGGGTATCGAACCATTTGTTCAAAGTGGAGAGGTAAAAGACGCTCTAAACGAAGCAGGTTTCCTAGTAAAATCTGTATTTAATATACAAAATAGGAATAAAGTTCCCCTATCTTTATTCCGAGTTGAACTGGAATTCGACCCGAAGACTTTATCCTATTTACTCCTTGCGATATCTCTTAAATCGCAAAATTACGGTGGAGGAACCCCATATACGCCGTGGACCAATTCAGTGTCGCAACTGCCAAGAATTTGGCCACTCAAAAACATACTGCACACTTTCCAGCGTGTGCGTAATTTGTGGCGACCTTCACCATACAAATTTGTGTCAAAAAGTCAAAGAATACGCAAATGTTAAAAAATGCAGCAACTGTGGTGGCAATCACACTGCCAACTACAGAGGCTGCCCGGTCTACCAGACCTTTAAAACCAAAGCTTTACCCAAAGTTGCTCCCACTTCCTTAGGTATTAAAATCAAATCTCCTCCTGTGCTACCAAGTAGACCTATTGTTGCTAATCCTGTTAGACTCCAAAACGTTTCCTACGCAAATGCTCTCAAATGCATTCCTCAAGAGCCAGCAGAAACACAAGAAGCTCCCCAAAGTAGTACTCTTGAACAAACTTTACAAATGTTCATCCAAAATATGTCCCACTTTATGGCCAGTATGCAAAATATGATGCAGGACATGATTAAAAATCAAACCCTGTTATTGCAAACCCTTCTTGCTAAACCATGAATGGATTGAAAATATCCTTCTGGAATGCGAACGGCCTTTGCCTACACAAATTAGAACTTCTCCTGTTCTTGAAAGCGCACTGCATAGATGTGATGCTAATTTCTGAAACCCATTTCACGGTAAAACACTTTTTCAATTTACCGGGTTACACACTCCATGACACCAAGCACCCAAGTGGGCATGCTAGAGGTGGATCCGCAATACTCATCAGAAGTCGAATAAAATATTACGTTCATTATAATTTTGCAATGATTATATACAAGCAACTAGTATATGCCTCGATGAATATTTAAAAGGCCTTACTTTGTCTGCCATATACTGCCCTCCTAGGCACAAAATAACTGAGCAACAATACCAAGAGTTTTTCCAATCCCTTGGGCAGAAATTCCTCGTTGCTGGCGACTTACATACTGGGGTTCTCGATTAATATCACCTAAGGGCAGGACCCTTTGGAATATAACAAATCGGCTTGGTCTTGATGTGGTTTCCTCTGGCACGCCAACATATTGGCCGTCAGACATACGGAAAATCCCCGATGTTATTGACTTCGCAGTCATAAAAACTCTCAAGAGAAACCAACTGACAATTGAATCATCCCTAGATCTTTCGTCAGACCATTCGCCTACCATTGTTTCTATATCGTACGTCCCAAGTACTGAGGTCACCCCACCCGACAAACTAACCAGTAAACGCACAAACTGGCTAAAATACAAACAATATTTAAGTTCGCACATATCCTTAAATGTGTTGTTAAAAACTGAAGACCAAATTAACAATGCTGTTACAAAGTTCTCACTACTGCTATCCCAAGCAGCAGCCACGGCTACTCCCACTTCGCCAACCGGTAGCTCATCCCATACTCAATTCAAATGTGCACCAAAACACATTGAGGAGATCATAAAACGGAAAAGGCAAATAAGGCGCGACTGGCAGAACCACAGATCTCCAAATTTGAAAAACCAGTTAACTATGATCACTCGATGTCTTCAAGAACAGCTTAGGCAGAAAGATCAAAGAGACTTACAACAATTCGTTGAGAGCCTTGCGCCAAATTACTCCCTCTGGCGTGCAGTTAAATGCTTGAAACGACCCGTGTTATCGGAACCTCCTATCCGATTGCCAAACGGAAATTGGGCAAGGAGTGATGCAGAAAAAGGTGGTACTTCGCCATTCACCTAAAAAATGTATTCACTCCAAACCCGTCAGTTAATAATAGCCCTTTACCCCAGCAGCACGCCCAGTGCAACTCTCACGCACCAATTATCAGAGTAAAGATGTTTGCTGACGAGATCAAAACTTTGAATGAAAAGAAGGCACCAGGACCGGATATGGTAACGCCCAAAATGGTAAAAGAGCTACCACCGATTGCAATATCTCACCTACTACATATGTTCAATGCGATTCTGAGAACAAGTCATTTTCCAAATGACTGGAAACTCTCCCAAATAAAAATGATTCCCAAACCTGGAAAAGATCCAAGTAATGTGGCTTCTTATCATCATATTAGCTTGCTTTCTGTCTTGTCGAAGCTGTTCGAAAAACTTTTGATTAAATTAATATTGCCTCAAATCATTGAAAAAGGTGTTATTCCCGACCACCAATTTTGGTTCCGTGAAAAGCATGACACAATTGAACAGGTGCATAGAATCGTGAACTCAATTAAAGACACTTTCGAAAAGAAACAGTATTGCTCAGCTGTCTTTCTTGATATTACTCAAGCTTTTGATAGGGTCTGGCATGAGGGCCTTATTTCAAAATTACAGCACTTTTTACCTACAAAGGTGCACAATTTATTGAAAAACTATTTCACTAGTAGAAAATTTGTAGTTAAACACAAAAGCTTTATCTCGCGTGAATTTGAAATACCAGCCGGAGTACCACAAGGCAGTGTTCTTGGGCCTCTGTTGTATATCCTCTATACTGCAGATATGCCTTAAAATGATCGAACCCCCATATCGACATTTGCTGATGACACCGCAATTATGTGCTCCCATCCGAATCCAGACATGGCAACGCAATATGTGCAAAACCACTTAAATACTCTAAATGACTGGCTGCATCGTTGGAAAATCAAAGTCAATGGATCTGAATGCTGCCACCTAACCTTTACTCTAAGGAGAAGCACTTGCCAAGCCTTGCAGATGAACGGACAAGTCATACCTGCCTGTTCCGATACCAAGTACCTTGGCATGCACCTTGACCGGCGCCTGACATGATCCAAACACATCCAATCCAATATTACTCAAATTAAGATTAAAAAAGCTGAACTGAATTGGTTAATCTCAAGGGAGTCCAAGCTCAATCTCAATTACAAAGTCCAACTGTACAAAAGTATAATAAAACCCATATGGACATATGGTATCGAGCTCTGGGGTACTGCCTCTTCCTCGAATGTGGAAAAATTGCAAAGAGTTCAATCCAAAATTCTGCGACAAATTGTCAAAGCAACGCCAATAAGCAACGCCAACATCCACAGAGACCTTGAAATGCCAACAATTGTAAACGAGATTTCGAAACTTAATAGGAAGTACACGCAGAGGCTAGTGTATCATCCAAACGCTCTCGCAAGAAACCTGCTGATTCCTCATCAACCATCACGTTTCCAGCGTAACTACTCCATTCCTATTGAGTAGAATCTGAAAAATATAAATTTGTCTACTCCATTTCTATTGAGTAGAATCCAATCACTCTCGCAAGAAACTTGTTGATTCCTCATCAACCTACACGTTTCACACATAACTACTCCATCCCCATTAAGTAGAATCTGCAAAATACAAATTTGTCTACTCCATTTCTTTTGAGTAGAATTTGAACCCAGACTTTGCCTAACCCACTGGATATATGGCAAAAAACATAATTAAACCAGAAATAGATTTTTCGTTTCTTTATAAATTAAAATTATTGAAAACTTATTGTTAGTTCTAAGTTCAAACATAGAAGATCCAATAAATAAATGAATTGTTAAAAAAAAAAAAAAATTGAAATGTTATAAAAATGATTTTGGACATGTTCACTCAAGGATGGATGAGGTGCTCACGGGCATGTGATGACCATGATCATTTTCATTTTTGGGTTGTTTTTGTTCAATGAATTTCTGATATTGTTTAAAAGAAAATACATATATACATTTGTATTGTTAATGATTTTTTTTTAATTAAAAATGTAACTGTTCAACAATATTATGATTTAATTTTGCTAATAATAACTTTTCTAAATTATCCCTACTTAATTTATTTCTTAACCTAGTATGTATTATAGGTAATGCACTAAAAGCCCGTTCAACGGAAACTTGCGTAGCTGGAACAGACCATACAATTTCAACTATATCTCCTAAAGATTTTTCTTTGTAATATATAGCTTTCCAGTATAGTAATACGTCACTTTGAATTGACAGTCTATCGACGTATTGACGGTTTTCTAATTTGTGTCTTATATTCTCGTTGATGGTGTTTCAGCTGAAAGTTTCTCTTCTAGTTTGCTATATCTGCCTTCTGGCTTTGATGTCGATGGGGAGGGTTCTGGTAATATTTGTTTACTCACTGAACTTGGATTAAATTCATTTATTAATATAAAAATGGTGATCAAATGATCCTGAAATTAAGGAATACGTAATTTTTAGGATGTATATTATGCTTACAACTGCTATGCGCTTTTGAGTTTCAGTTAAATATGTTGAACCTCTATAGCAAAATCTTGTATGTATGTAAATAGCAGCTAGAAATGCATCATTTTCTAGGAGTATCCATTTTCTTATTTTCATCAGTAGTAGGGATTCGCCGGTTCTGGCCCCACTGGGCTCCATGGAGCACATTGTTGTTAGTGTAAATGAATTTTTAACAGAGATGTTATTGTTTTCTATAGGGATCAATTTTTATCATAGTTGTTGTTAGTGTAGTTCAATAGGGATCATTTTTGAACATAGTTATTGTTGGTATAGTTCAATAGGGATCATTTTTTAACATTATTATTGTTAGTGTAATTCAATAGGGATCATTTTTTAACATAGTTGTTGTTGGTATAGTTCAATAGGCATCATTTTTTAACAGAGTTGTTGGTAGTGTAGTTCATTGGAGATCATATTTTAACAGTGTAGTTGTTATTGTTTTTTCAATGGGGATCATATTTTAACAGAATATTTGTAATTGTTTTTCATAAGAAGTATTTTTAACATAAGTGTATTATATGTATACTATATATTTTATAATGGCATGGAGCCAGTGGGATGACTTTTTAACATAATTTGTTAATGTTGACATGCATATATATTATATGCATGTTATGAAGGCAGTAAGCATTTTTTGTGAATGAGAATATTTACAAACGTATTAATGTTGTTGTTGTAAAATATTATAGTTGCAATTAAATTTCAGTTAACATAGTTATAATGTATACTATAGTTATACTTTTTTTTTTTTATTTTGCATGATCATCAAGAGAGTTGAGGAGCAAACTTTGTTGAAACTTTGTTGAGGAAGGATGATTGTAATTTAAAACTTCGATATATGAATGAATGTTATTATAAGATGCTTATTTTTTTTTTTTGGATAATTTTTTTGTTGTAAACAGGTTAAGGCACTTCTGTATTAATGCATTGACATATATTTAATTCAAGGCTAATTTTACTATACGGGTTATTGTACTGGATTTTATTCTACAAAGTCATGGTCGTTTAATTTGGTTATATGAATGAATGGATCCATAAGGTTCCAATGGGATCATTTTTTAAATCATTTTCTATACTATAAGTTTAAAAGATTGAGCATGTTAGAACATGTTTATTTTTATAGAGTTTTTGGTCTTGAGATTTATTTTATTTACTCTCTTTAAAATTTTAATTGAGCATATTTATACTAATGGAATTCACTTTTTAACTCATTTTAAAGAGATATCCATTATATAAATAGATCGAAATTTGAATTAAATTTATTCATCGTCTACATTACAATTTGATAGGAACAGAAAAATATGGTTAGATTGTTTTTTTTTTTAATTTATTAATTTATGTATTTATATTATTTTAAGGATTTCGCTGAAATTATTAGTTTAGCAAAAGAAAACCTCTTTACATACATTCCATTGATCAGGAATTCAGGATTTCTAAATTTGAATTGGAAAACAAAATTACTGGAACAAAATTAATTGTACATCTAACAGACAATAGATGATTTTATCTACCAGCAAGAATTTCTAGAAAAGTTGAAACCGATGATCCATATTTATATAATATAAATGAGAAGAAGAGGTCTATTATTTTTCGAGGACGACAATCAGAAGTAATGGGGATGACTCTATTTGATTTACGTTATGAATAAAAAAACGTATCAATATACTTTTAAAAATATTCATTTTAAATAAAATATTTAAATATATACATTAGACTGATTCAAAAACAGAAAATCTTAAAATGTTTCGCTCCGCGTCGACTTTCTGAAACTAGGACATCTAAAACTGAAAAGAAGCTTTTAAAACCCAAAAAAAAAAAAGTGATATTGCGCAAAGAGCCTAAAGGACATTTTTGAGCTTTTAATAACTATTTTCAACTAAATTATTGTTACAACATAATAAAAATATCACTCAATTTCATTATTTTATTTAATTTAAAATCATCAAACTATACATTTTTAGTTAACCGTTAAAATTTCATGACTTACCAAACACGAAAAATGTCGACTTTTTTTTACTTTAGTAACTTCAACGGTCAAAATTTTTTAACGTATTGGGATAACATTTTTGTATTATTGCACATACAATTGTCCTTAAAATGATATGTCTCCCTTAAATTTTTAGATATCATTTTATTAGTACATAGTAAAATTCTGTACTCCTGCCTAAAACATTCTCAACCCAAAAGTTGATGCACACCCCAAATTATTCAAGAAAATGTTTCGGATATCCCTCCCGAGAATTTTAAGATCAAAAGAAATAAAAAAACGTTGGCACATTTTATTAGATATCACGGTTTTATAATTTTTTGGTTTTTTTTTGATATTTTTTTAACTGTAAGTTGAATGTACTTATTTTTTTTTTGCTTAAACTATTAATTTTTTCCATTAACAAAACTTCAAAAAGTTTTACATAATTTGTCCACCGTTATGGTTCATAATATATAGTAACAAAAGCGGTAAAAGTGTTTATTCATAATGAGCATTATATCCTTAAGTTGTCCGTACATAGATTAACATGTATACAAATATTTACCAAACATAAAAAACTATCAGCTAACTTCTAAGGGTGAAGAGATATTACAATTCAAAATCCAACTTTCGTGAAAATTTAGTCTAACAAATTTTAAGATTTTAGTTTTTAGATTTTTTTAGATTTTTCTTATTGACACTCTAAAACTAGAGTTTATTAGCTACATTCTTGAAAAAAATCTGACTCCTGTCGTGGATCGTGGAAATTAACCCTTTATATAATTTTCTTATTTGATTTCAATCAAAATATATTATTTTTTAGTATAGCGATAGCGCATATTTTTAATATTTACTAATAATGCGAAACCTAAAAATATGAAAGTGACATAACATTTTGAAGATAGTTGTATGTGCAATAATACAAAAATGTTATCTTAAACTCATTAGAATAAAATTAGAAAATTTTCGACCGTTAAAATTACTATAGTAAAAAAAAGTAGACATTTTTCGTGTTTGGCAAGTCATGAAATTTTAACGGTTAACTAAAAATTTATGGTAAGAAAATTTATCAGTAAGTAATTTTAAAATCAATAAAAAAATAAAATTGAGTGATATCTTATTATACTTGGAATAACTATAATTTTATTGAAAATATACGTTAAAAGCTCAAAAATGACATTTAAGCTCTTTGCGCAATATCACAGGATCACTTTTTTTTGGGTTTTAAAAGCTTCTTCTCAGTTTTAGAGGTCCTAGTTTTAGAAAGTCGATGCGAAGCGAAAGAAAAAATAGTTTTAGATTTTCCATACTAATTGGAATCAGTTTTATGTATTGTTTTATTTATTTATTCAAACGACTTGAAACAATATAACAAATAATTAATAAAACTTATGTTTGCATTATCTGCTCAAAATTGAGTAGTGCGTTTAATAAAATATTACCATCATCATCGTAACCTTTTAACATCTCCTACACGACAGTTTTTCCATGTTTGTTGTATTTTTTATTAACACATAACTACCAATAACAACATTACTGCCGTCGAACGAGCGTCAGATTTGTTGTTGTTTTCAATGTTCGTCTTCGCATTCGTTACTCGTTGCGCTCACTCGCTGCACCTACTGTATTCGTTGCATGTTAAGCAACAGTGTTTTAAAGATAATTGTATGTGCAATACTACAAAAATGTTATCTTAAACTCATTAAAATAAAATTAAAAAAATTTCGACCGTTAAAATTACTATAGTAAAAAAAAGTCGACATTTTTGGTGTTTGGCAAGTCATGAAATTTTAACGGTTAACTAAAAATTTATAGTTTAAAAAATCATAATTTCAGTAAGTAATTTTTGGAGTAACAATAATTTTATTGAAAATATTCGTTTAAAGCTCAAAAATGACTTTAAAGCTCTTTCCGCAATATCACAGGATCACTTTTTTTGGGTTTTAAAAGCTTCTTCTAAGATTTAGAGGTCCTAAAATATTACCATCATCATCGTCCATTAAATTACAATAATGACGATCCGCATTTAACATCCTCGGATCGTCCAAGTTAAGAAATATATCATCTAGTCCAGTTAACTTCTGCAATACCGGAGATTCATTTTCGAACTCGGGCTGTTAAAAAGGTTTTAGCAAACCTCAACATTAACAAAGCCTCTGAGCCAGAAGGCATATTTGCCCATGTGTTGAATAAGGGCTCGTCAATGCTGGCTTGTCCATTGCGTAACCTTTTCAACATCTTCTACACGACAGGAGTTTTTCCATCTTGTTGGAAGGTTGCTAATGTCCAGCCAGTTCCGAAAAAGGGCGAAGCTACGAACCCTGCCAATTACCGACCCATTGCAATATGCTCTGCGTTCTCCAAGATAATGGAAAGCGTAATTAGCTTCCATTTTGTGAATTATCTAGAGCGAAACGAATTACTTAGTGACCGATAATATGGTGTCCGTAGGGCCGAATCCACAGGTGACTTGATGGCGGTCCTCTCCGAAAAGTGGAATAATTGTGTTCACCTTTTCGGGGAAAGTAAGGTTGTTGCTCTGGATATTTCCAAGGCTTTTGATCGAGTATGGCATAAGGCCCCCGTAACAAAATTAATTGCATATGGTGTCGGTGAATCTTTTACTCTATGGATATCGAGTTTTCTCCAGAGTCGTTCAATACGAGTTGCGATGGATGGTGTGTTCTCAGAACAACATTTCATCATTTGAGTTGAAATAATCATGCGGGCAGATGGTGCTGAATTCAGAAAGAAGGAGATCAAAAAAGTTGTAGCCAATTAAGTTAAGACGAATTACGAACAGAAGATGAATGTTAAAGATGATAAGGAGATAAATTTTAAAGATGTTAAGTCGAAAGATGTTAAGACGAAAGATGATAAGATGAAAAATTTTAAAGATGCTAAAGACGAAAAGAGGAAAAATTTGGAAAAAATAAAGAAGGAAGACCAAAAGATAGTAGTTGTTAAAGATCAGCAAATATGCAGGGCACAACAATGATTTTATTCGCAAGTTGGAAGCCTTTGTTTGGCAGCAAGCGATGGTGCGATGTCAACAAAAACAGAAGTGGACTTAACGCATCTACCAGAAACGCAGTCGACGATTTTAACAACAATTATAAATGATTATACGCCTGATACGAATTTTAAATCACCAGTGGAAATGAATATCATTCTCTCCGATGACGTTCCGATTTATCAGAGACCCAGGCGTATGCCATACGCGGATCAACGGTTCATTAATGAGGAATTATTCAGCCTAGTACTTCCGAGTATGCGTCGCCGATAGTGCTCGCGTCTAAAAAAGATGGTAACAAGAGGTTATGTTGCGACTATAGACGACTGAACGAGAAAATAGTTCGGGACAATTTCCCGATGGTTTTGATTGCCGATGTGTTAGAAAGGTTCCAGAATGCCAATGTTTTGACAACTTTGGATTTGGAAAATGTATTTTTCCATGTACCCACCGAGGCTGGTTCGAGAAAGTACACATCGTTCGTAGTACATAACGGGCAATATGATTTCCTATTTGTTCCGTTTGGAATTTCTAATTCGCCTGTGGTATTTTCCCGATATATTTTCGCCGTTTTAAGGGACTTGATATATATATATACGATATCATAATTACCTCCAAGGATGAGCATGGAGGAATCCAAAAGCTGAAGCAAGTGGTTGAAAAGGCAGCAGCCAGTGGTTTACGTATCAAATGGTCTAAATGTCAATTTTTAATGAGAAAAGTTGAATTCCTTGGATATGTGGTGGAAAAAGGAACCATCAAACCGTCGACTTGTAAGACGCTAGCAGTTAAACATTTCCCGATACCCGTAGATCGCAAATCCACGCAAAGATTTTTGGAACTGACGTCATATTTTAGACGATTCGTGAAAGATTACGCTGTCATCGCTAGACCATTGTCTGATTTACTACGCAAAAACGTCATGTTTGAAATGAAGGAGGAACAGTTAATTGCTGTCCAACAGTTAAAGCAGAACTAGTGGATTCGTCTGTACTTAAGTTGTTTGATCCTGCGGCACCAACCGAGGTTCATACGGACGCAATTATGCATGGCTATGGAGCGATACTATTGCAGAAGAACAGTGAAGATCAACAATAACATCCAATTCAATTCATGAGCAGAAAAACCAAAATACACGAACAAAATTATCACTAGTACGAGCTCGATGTGCTCTCGATAATTGAGGCTCTTAAGAAGTGGCGGATTTACCTTTTGGGTTAAAAAATTTAAAATTGTCACTGATTGCAATGCTTTTGCAATGACAATGAAAAAGAGCGACGTGCCTTTAAGAGTTTCACGTTGGGCGATGTTTATGCTGGAGTTTGATTACCATATCGAAAATAGATCCGGATCAAAGATGAAGCATGTGGATGCTCTAAGCAGAGTTGCTTGTTTCCTTATCGAAGATTCATTAAAACATCGGATAAAGGAGGCACAACTTCAAAACGAATGGACAAAGGCTGTAACGAAAGTTTTGGTGAACGATTCGTTTGATGATTACTACATGCATTACGGTGTGTTACACAAGGATCCCATCAAGGAACTTGTTGTCATTCCCGCGACGATGGAGCAAGAAGTAATTAAGATTGCTCTCCGCCAAGGTCATTTTGCAGTGAGAAAAACACAATATTTGGTCGAGAGATATTTTTACATACCAAACCTAATCTCAAAGGTAGCAGTTATAGTAAAAAGCTGCGTAGAATGTTTAGTTGCTGAAGGGAAACATGGAAAGAAAGAAGGTTTTCTGGCACCAATTGATAAGGCAGATAAACCTTTAGGCAACTATTATGTGGACCTTGTGGGTCCGATGGAGGCAACGCAGAAGTGGTACAATCACATTTTTGTGGTTGTGAACGCGTTCACCAAGTTCGTCTGATTGTACCCAATAAGGAACACTCGTACGGAGGCGGCAATCGAGAGGCTACAGAAGCAAGCAGCAGTTTTGGGAAATCCAAAACGAATAGTCTCGGACAGAGGTACTGTATTTACCTCAAATGCTTTTAAGGAGTACTGCGAATCTGAAGATATCCAACATTTGCTCATAGCAACTGGCGTACCACGGGGAAATGGACAAGTGGAGCGCATTCACAAGATTGTCATTCCAATGCTAGCAAAACTATGTTTGGGCTGAAGTTGAAACCTAAATATTTCGGACCTTATAAAATAACCGCGAAGCTTGGTCATGGTCATGGACGCTATTCCGTCGAAAAGGTAGGAGATCACGAAGGTCCAGGGAAAACGTCAACTGTCGCCGAATATATGAAGCCATGGAATCCATCATTCGGGTCGAATGAGGCTGCAGGAGGGCCGAATGTGGGATTGGAGCTAAACGGACAAAGACGGTTACGTTGCGGATGACAACACTGACTCGACGACGATTAAAAGCAACACTTAAAACTACGATAGAAAACAACTAAAAACTAAACAACATTACAACACCGAAAACTAGACGAAACAACAAAAGCAGAAAACAAAATTGAAAAACGACAACGGACAAGAACTACTCTCATTGTTGTGAAGCCGAACGCATCAGTCGCCACTTAAGACATAATTTCTAAATCTAAGACTAATACTAAATAAACTGTTTTATTATTAAATTAAAATCTGCTGTGTTGTGTGTTTATTTTTTAAAAGAATCAGAAAAGAGTAAGACGTAAGAAGGAAAGTCTTACATCCATTGTATATAACACCTTTATATATCAAAGAATGTAATATGATATATATTTAACTGAATATAAAAATTTGATTTCAGCTAAAATGAATGTATAAGTAGTGAAATACACCGGAAGTCAGTAAATTAAAACTGCAGTAACACATCTTTACTGCAACACTGCACTTTTTTTTCTGTTCAATAATTCCTGTAAAATTTGTAGTTGAAGTTTCTTGATATTCAAAATAATTATTTAAGTTAGTGTTCGTTTGTTTGCAACTTCGAGAACTTCTTTAAAAATTAAAAAATGTTTATCTGTGCATTGTGCTCAAAGTCCTTCGTGAAAAACTATAATTTAAAGAGACATGTATCGACAATACATGAGAATACAAAGTTTAGCTGCTTAAAGTGTTGTAAATCTTTTAGCAGAGCAAATACTTTAAAACATCATTCCTGTCAACATTTTCAAGAAGAAATTCCTTCAAAACAAGGAAAATGTGAGGATTTGCTGAATAATGAATATGAAAACACATCAACATCATCATCGGTGAGCCGTTACTGTGAGAACAGTAATGTTACAGTTCACAAATTCCTCTGGAGAGGCCATTTAAGATCTACAGCGCATAAGAGAGCATCAGAGATTGCAGATATAGATGGATTTAAATTGGTACGAAAAGCATTTAAAAATAAAAATATGATTACATATTACCTAATGATGATGAAAGTCTAATGAATCCATTTGAATATTTCGATCAAATAAGAAATAAAATTAAAAATTTACTGGAAAGAGAATTAAATAAGAAAATATCTTTAAAATTGAAACCGGAGATCTCTGCTGACTACATACGTCCTACAAAACCTTCTGTCGAAGATGATGATGAATTTAAACTAAGCACTTTTTCACATATAACAAAACCACTAACAATATTAACCAAAGATAATATTGAAGATGTAATTGTTAAATATTGAAGAATTGGTAGTAAATAAAATGGAGAATTTTCAAGAACGGGATAGTGGATGGGTTTTGATAAAAATCAATAAAATTGAGCTTAATAAATGGTTTTTATATCAGAACAGAAAAGCATACATATAAAAAAGAAGGGCATGTATTAATATACAAAACAGTATTATTTTCTGCTTTAAGTGGGCTATTATTGCTGCAATAAATTTTTAACACGGCTCGTGTTAAAAATTTGAAAATTAACAAGATATTTTTTACATGGTTCATATTTCACAGTGTAAAATTTACTCGTACAAGTGTAAAATTAATACGATATATTGTTATATATCAATGACATTTGAAAATTTCAAACATATATTTTATTCAACAATTCTTTGGTAAGCATCATTAATTTAATTAATATAATTTAATTATTTTATTTTTATTTAGCATTTATATACATCAATGGATTTCAATTCCAAAAAATGCTCTATTGGGTAAGAAAATTGATGTGGAGAATTTTCAGTGAAATCCGAAGATGGGAAATGGACCCGCCAGGACATCATTGTTCACATCAAAATCGACAATTTAAATATTTAAATGAAATTATGCTTCCAAACGCAGTAATATTTACATCAATATTTCGTCATTTTGTAGCGAAATTGTGCATTTCTGACGTCTAAGGAACGAATATAGGGAACTTATAACAGTATTATTTCCACTGAACACTGTAAGTTTATATCATAACGTTTTACCCAAAGTTTAAACCACCTTCTTAAATGAATTTCCCATAGATATTCCCGATAATGAGTTATAACCAGTAGAAAAAGTATGAAAAGTATCATTATGTTATTAAAAAAAAAATCTTGTTTGTAAATGAACTACGGTCTTTAAACTATTGTCAAATGCAGAATATATATTTTATTTCTCGTCATTGGTTGTAATATTAAAAAATAATACAACAGCAAAACTTTGAGTTAGAACTAATATTTGTTAATATTAGGGGCTATATTTCAGAAATGATACGTGTTCGGGAATTTTATTGTTTGCAGATTTTTAAAGACGAATATTTTCTCCAAAGACATTATGATAGTTTTCTGACTTCATCTACTAGTTAAAACTCCTTCACGGGAATTGTTATGAAAAATCCATTAAAAATGGTTGTAAAACGTTAAAATACAAATCTTTAGGTAGAATAGTAAAATTAACCATTTCGCCACAAAATGACGAATTATATTGGATAGCCGTTGAATCCTTTCGGACCCCATAGCGTATAACTTTATATATTTGGAGTTAAAATTTTTGTGATGTGTCAAAACAAGTATATTTTATTAATAAGAAAAATATTGTTTTTTAGGATATAATAAAAATTAATAAATAAACTACCAAATTTAGTTTAATATTCCTATATAGGGGTAGCTCAGTGGTTAGTGCGTTGGAATGCGAGCCGAAAGGTCCCCGGTTCAAGCCTGGACTGGGGCTAACAACATCTTTTCATAGAAACATTTTTCTAAACCTACGAGAGTAAAACCATTGCCTATGAAAAGCTCTCACCCGTCGTTCGGATTCGGCAATAAACTGTAGGTCCCACCACTTTGAGTACAAATATCACACGCACAGCTCAAATGGTGAGAGAGCTCGGCCGAAGTTCTATACAGGACTGTAGCGCCAAACTCTCTCTCTCACATAGGAGAAAAAATGGGAATATGTAAATTTAACAAGAGTGTTAATGTTAATTCAACACGGTTTTTCATGTAATTTTAACATCGTGATACTATTAAATTAACAGTACAAATAGGTAAAACAAAGAGATTAATCATGTTAAAATAACATATTGCAATTTTAATTTAACAAGACATAGAGATTTTCTAACAAGTTATCCAATGTAAATCTAACATTATACAACTGTTACATTAACCAACACACCATGGTGAATCAAACAGATAACCCATGTTCAGTTAACAATTTTTTATTATTAATTATTAACATTATGAAATAATGTTAAATTCCTGTATCATGTTAAAAATTAACACTATGAATCTGTTTGAAAAAAAACAACATGAAATCTGTTTAATTTCTGTTTAAATTTACATGATTTTTTCCCTGAGTGTAAATGCAGTACAAACTTACGTTTCCCAATATTGTTCGCCACAATTTGATCTTTGCGTTTCATAAAATTGTCAAAAATGTTTTCGGCGCGTTTCAACTGCACGGGCGGAAAATGCGAACTTTTTATTGCCATGAGACGACTTTACAAAAATTACCTTATTTTGCGTCTTTTTAGAATTTTGGAGTGACTTTTGAAACTTTTTAGATTTATTTATATTATTGCAAAAAAACGTATTTAAAATAGACCTCCAAAACATTTTTAAAGTTCCGGATCATAACTTTAAAAAAATTAATATTTTCAAATTCGGATATGGTGGTCAGAGCAAATAATGCAAAAAAAAAACCGTAAATTGAAAAATTCCCAGATTTGTGACAAATAAAAAACTTAACACAACGTAGGGTCCTAACCACTAGACGATCACGGCCAGGGGACTATGGGGGCGATTATCACAAGGCAACGTGTCTGAGTGCTTCAACATGGCGAAGCCAGCGCAATCCTTGTCGGTGTCGTCTCAAGTCAACTCACTGGTCACCAGAATTGACAAATTGTCAAATGGTGACACCTCCACTTCGGTGGAAGTCCTCCTCGTGGAAGTCCCTGGAAACGGCGCTCTACACCACCCGGTGTAGAAGTCGGCTAAAGTGAGTGGCGAGCATCTCCCTCAGAGTGAGGGTTCGTGCGTTGGGTTTGGGTCCCACCACGGAAAAAACCTATGCGCCCAATGAAAACAAAAAAGAAGCCTCGGATAACGACCGATTACAACGATGACGACCCACGCAAACGTTTTAAGGACCATGATTTACGGATATGCACCTGGAATGTCCGGACCCTTTATAGGGAAGGTGCCTCTATCCAGCTGGCAGATGTCCTCGAAAAATATAAGGCTGACATCACCGCTATCCAGGAGATGCGATGGACGGGACAGGGCTGTTCGAAACAAGCGTCCTGTGATATCTACTGCAGCTGCCATGCGGAGAGACACGAATTTGGATGTGGATTTGTGGTCGGCAAGAGACTCCGCCACCTTGTCTCTAGGTTCACGCCCGTGGACGAAAGGCTGGCAACAATCCGCATCAAGGCTAAATATTTCCATATCAGCCTAATTTGTGCACACGCTCCGACGAACGAGAAAGATGACGAGACAAAAGAGCGCTTCTACGAGCGCCTAGACAACGCATACGAGCGCTGCCCCCGCCACGATATCAAAATCGTGCTAGGCGATTTTAACGCCAAGGTGGGCAGAGAAGCCATCTATTGTCCCACAATCGGAAAATTTAGCCTCCATGCCAACACTTCCGATAACGGAACGAGGCTAATCGACTTCGCCGCAGCACGAAACATGGTAGTTAGTAGCACTAGATTCGAACATTTCGATATCCACAAGGCCACATGGTTGTCGCCCGATCAAAAAACTCGAAATCAAATTGATCACGTTGTGATTGACGGAAGGCACGCTTCAAGCGTGATGGACGTACGCACAATCCGAGGTGCCAATATGGACTCGGATCATTACCTTGTAGCAGCCAAGGTCCGCACACGCTTAAGCGCTGCGAAGAACGTACGGAACCAAACGCAGAGAAAGCTAGACGTCGGAAAGCTGCAATCACAACAGACAACGCAAGCCTTTTCCACTCGACTCTCACACCTGCTTAGACAAAGCACTCCTCCTCTCGATGATATAAGCGCGCAGTGGAATCATATCTCCTGCTCTATGCGTACGGCTGCCGAAGAGGTGCTTGGATTCCAACGCCCCCTGAGGAATCAGTGGTATGACCAAGAGTGTCGCGCGGCCACTGCAGAGAAAGACGCTGCGTACAAATCCACCCTGCAGTCAGTAGCTACGCGAGCTGCGAAGGAGCGATACAAAGAGAAGAGGAGGGAAGAGAGACGTCTTTTCAGGCGTAAAAAAAGCGAGGCAGAAAGACGTGAGTGTGAGGAGATTGAGATGCATGGGGACAGGAATGAGGCTCGAAAATTCTTCGAGAAAATAAGACGCCTAGCCGGAGGTTCGAAATCCGGAGCCTCTTCCTGTAAAGATGAGAACGGAAATCTAGTGACAGATATCCAGAGCACACTGAAAATATGGAGGGATCACTTCTCTAAACTGCTGACCGGTGATGATGACCTCAATTCCACCGATAGAGAAGCAAACCCGGCAACCCCAGTACTTGATGACGACGTTGAGATTCCGCCACCCGACCATGACGAGGTCAGAACAGCCATTGCTCGGCTGAAAAACAACAAAGCCGCAGGTGCTGATGGCCTGCCTGCAGAATTGTTTAAGACCGGAGGCGAAGAGCTAATAGAGAGCATGCACGAGCTCGTAAGCAGAATATGGTCGGATGAAAGCATGCCAAGTGACTGGAACCTCAGTGTACTCTGCCCAATCCTTAAGAAAGGGGATCCCACTATCTGCGCCAACTACCGTGGGATCAGCCTACTCAATATCGCATACAAGGTTCTATCGAGCGTATTATGTGAAAGACTGAAGCCCATCGTCAACAGACTGATTGGACCTTATCAGTGCGGCTTCAGACCTGGAAAGTCCACCATAGACCAGATTTTCACATTGCGCCTAATCCAGGAAAAGACCCTAGAAAAACAGATCGACACCTACCACCTATTAGTCGACTATAAAGCCGCCTTCGACACTCCGATAAGGGAACGATTATACGCCGCAATGTCTGAGTTCGGTATACCTGCGAAACTTATAAGGCTTTGCAGGATGACCCTGAGCAACACACGTTGCTCAGTGAGAATAGGAAAAGACCTCTCCGAGCCATTTCATACCGAACGAGGTTTCAGACAGGGTGACTCCCTATCGTGCGACTTTTTTAACTTATTGATGGAGAAAATAGTTCGAGCTGCCGAACTCCGTCAAAGCGGCACTATCCTCAACAAAAGTGTCATGCTGCTCGCATATGCCGACGATATTGATATCATTGGCAGGAGCACACGAGCAGTCAGCGCAGCATTCTCCAGATTGGAGAAAGAGTTGCGTCGAATGGGTCTAGCGGTGAACGAGGACAAGACGAAGTTCCTTGTGTCAACAAGCAAAAAAGAGTCCGTGCGTCTTGGACAAAAAGCTGATTTTGACACCCACAAGTTCGACATTGTGAAGGACTTCGTCTATCTGGGATCCAGCGTAAACAGCAACAACGACGTCAGCCTGGAGATCAAACGGAGAATAACTCTTGCCAACAGGTGCTACTTTGGGCTCAGTAGGCAATTGAGAAGCAGAGCCCTCTCTCGCCGGACAAAAATAACGCTCTACAAGTCACTCATCATGCCCGTCCTACTTTATGGTGCAGAAACATGGACGCTGGCCACCACCGATGAGAGAGTACTGGGAGCGTTCGAGAGAAAGATTCTCCGTAAAATCTTTGGCCCTATCTGCTTTGCTAACGAGTATCGAATCAGGATGAACCACGAGCTGTATGAGATATTCGACGACATTGACATAGTCAAGCGCATCAAGATCCAGCGGCTTCGCTGGCTAGGTCATGTCGAACGAATGGATGAAAACACTCCAGCCAAGAAGGTGCTTGAATCGAAACTCGAAGGTGGACAGCGTAGAAGAGGGCGTCCAAATCTGCGTTGGAAAGACCAAGTTGAGGACAACCTGGCAACGCTTGGTATTTCTAACTGGCGTCAGCGCGCGCAAAGCAGATCCGACTAGCGCGGCTTCATCTCAGCGGCCAAAACCGACCCACGGTTGTAAGGGCCATTTAAGTAAGTAAGTAAGTAAAAACTTAACAAGTTTTCAGTTATAAGTGATCGATCATCGCGTCAACAAAAAAATTCAAAAAGTGGGAAAACAAAAAATGTCAGAAATGAAAAAAGCCCGAATTAGAAGTTAATTCATATTGTTTTGTTAGGAGTTATTTCATTTTAGTTAGGAGTTAATTCACTTTTCTTTGCTAAATTCAATATTTTGTATGTTTCGTTCTGAAATTTTATAAAATTAAGCCTTTTTTATTATTCCTACAGGGGTTTAAGTTTTATTGCCTCAGCCGAAAAATTTGTCAAACAAAATTGTGCGATTTTTTTGGACAAATTTTTTGGCTGAGGCAATAAAACTTAAAACCTTTTTTCTTATTCCTGTTTGTGAATAATAAAAATATTCCTGGTCCACAACCGGGAATAATAAAAAAGGGTTTTAGTTTTATCGCTTCAGATGAAACATTTGTTTAAAAAAATCGCATGAATTTGTTAAATTCCCAGTTTGATGGGCAGTAGTGTACAATTAATCAAAATACCTTTATATTATATTGTTACGATAATTCAGTCTACGGAAAACTGTTCTACGAGTTCGTATCGCTGGATTGTGTACAAAATAAAAATACACTTATATTTGGTTTTAGCTAGTATTATTTCAACTAGTGTTAATTAACTTTATTTAATTAAATAACAACTTAAAGAATAATCCCTTATATCAACTGCTGTATTTCTACAATTTAGCTTTACAATGTTCACTCACGAAACGCACTAGTTCACTATCGAATCAGAATTGAAGTGCCGTGCCTCAGATGCGGCTCCCTTATATACTGCATGCATCGGTTCGAGACGTTTCGGCAAGCTTCGACTTGTTTCGAGAACCTTCTACTCGTTTCGTGCATAACGCATTCTATTGGCATCTCATTCGCACTCATGTGTTTTAATGCGCTGATCTTCCATCTCGGTCTCGCACACTGCATCAGTGCTCTGAATGATCTTCCGTCTCTTTCTAACACATTGCTTAGTGCGCTGAATTGTATTGCGTCTCATTTATTTTTGTTGACTGCTTGCACTATGGGGCAAATTACATCTTTTCGTGACACTGCCCTCCACCTAAATCTGTTCATCCAGAACAGATGTTAATACTCCCTCTCTCTATACGACGCGAACCTCTCTAAATGTACTCCTTTTTTTCGTCTAACGCCTGTAGTATTCTGAATCCGATACACGACATCGTTAATTTTTTTAATTATCTTGTATGGTCCTTCCCAGTGTGTTTGTAGCTTAGGGGATAAGCCTTTCTTTCTGAGTTATAGAGCAAAACTAGTTGTCCTTCCGTAAATCTCTCAATTTGTGCGCAAGTCGTATCTGGCCTTCATTTTATCACTCGCAACTTTACTTTGTTTTTACCGTTTTATTCATGTCCAAATGTAATGGAGGTGCACCATGGTATTCCACTAATATCTCTTTTATTTTTGACTTGGGAACAATAATCAAACTTCGAGCGGATGTGCCATCTTCACTTTCCCATGCACGATATAAGCAACCATCTTGCAGTTTTAGGCTCTGCCACTGTGCCCAGTACGCCTTAGTTATTGGGCTGTCCGAAGCTACTTCTTTCCATATTGGCTTTCTTTGCTGTTCCTTGAACATCATGATTTTTGTAAGATCGGGATCACTCTTTTGATCAATTTGAATTTGTTCCGGAGTCCATTTTTCATCGGGCAAAACATTTAGCAAACGAATGTCAATTATGTTTTCTTTTCCTTCCGCTCTTGAACAATGTCTGCATTCTAGTTTACATGGGCGTCGTGACAGAGCATCTGCATTTCCATGATGTCCTCCTTTACGATGTTCGATGGTGAAATCGTATCTCTGTAATCACTCTATCCAACGCGCAATCTGACCTTCTGGGTCTTTGAACTGAAGTAACCATCTCAGTGCTGCGTGATCGGTTCTCAAGTGAAACCTTTGTCCGTATAGATATTTTTGGAAATTTTTCACACTTTCGATTACAGCAAGATGTTCTCTCCAGGTGACATAAATAATATGCTGGTTTTTATGTGGGATCCTGCTATGACAGCCCTAACCCACAGTGCGCTTAAGCACAGACTAATACAATGCGTCAGTCACCGCCCCATTAGAGGGTACAAGTACCCTCTGCAGGTACCAATTTAAGTTATACATGTGGACATAACTTATCTCTTGGTGAGAGGCGAGGCTATCTAATCCTCTTCCATTCTATGGGCCATGGCGCCCGGTTGAGAAAGACGCAACTCCACGCCGAGCAACTACTCTACCCTCGTAAATTTAGGTAGTAACCACAGCCACCAGTAATTTTGCTCGGGCTTGGACAAGATTTTGCTGTAGTATTCGATCACTTTTTCTTGGCCATTGATCACTTGAGAGAGGACTCCGCCAATTCTGTCCCTGTCCCTGTCACTCGCATCCCTGTCCAGTACACATTTTTCACCTGGAATGGGATACGTAAGAATTGGTGCCAAGCAAAGTAGTGCTTTTAATTTCAAAAAGGCATTTTCTTGATCATCGCCTCATTGAAAAGATCGGTTATTTCTTGTCAACTCATGTGGACATAACTTATCTCTTGGTGAGAGGCGAGGCTATCTAATCCTCTTCCATTCTATGGGCCATGGCGCCCGGTTGAGAAAGACGCAACTCCACGCCGAGCAACTACTCTACCCTCGTAAATTTAGGTAGTAACCACAGCCACCAGTAATTTTGCTCGGGCTTGGACAAGATTTTGCTGTAGTATTCGATCACTTTTTCTTGGCCATTGATCACTTGAGAGAGGACTCCGCCAATTCTGTCCCTGTCCCTGTCACTCGCATCCCTGTCCAGTACACATTTTTCACCTGGAATGGGATACGTAAGAATTGGTGCCAAGCAAAGTAGTGCTTTTAATTTCAAAAAGGCATTTTCTTGATCATCGCCTCATTGAAAAGATCGGTTATTTCTTGTCAACTCGTGAAGACTGCCGCAACATTGTCAAAACCTGGAACAAATCGTCTGTAGTATGTCATAGCCCCAAGAAACTTCGTAGGTCGTGTAAGTTTTACGGTCTGGGCCAATCGTTTACTGCAACTATTTTATCCTCATCGGTATGCACTCCTTCTGTGGTAACTCGATGATCCAGATTCTTGACTTCTTTCTTGTAAAATGAGCATTTCTTTGGGCTTGGGTTGTAGACCCGCACTTTCCAATCGAAGGAATACTTCGTCTAAATTTCTTAGATGTTCGTCAAAGTCCTTGCCCATGTCAATGATGTCGTCAAAGTATATCTGACAAGGTATCCAGTGTAGACCTCTCAATACGTGCTCCATTAACCACTCGAATGTTGCTGGGGCCCAAACGGCATCAACAGAAATTGCTATAGTTCATCTCCATCCCATCTCCATCTTGACCAATAGTACTGGTGAACTCCATGGACTCTCAGATTGTTCCACCACACCACTTCTGTGCATTTCTTGAACCAAATGTGACACTTCGTCTCTTTTCGCAAGTGGTACTCTTTTTCGTGCTTGACGAATTGTCTTAGAATCCCCAGTGTCTATTCTATGTTTTACAATGTCAGGTTGCCATCCTTTTGGTCCTTTTCAGAAACGGATATTCAATAATTAGCTTTAGAACTTGACTCTTTTCTTTGGCAGCCAAATCCTTCGTCTACTCATTTATAAACTTGTGAGTAGATTGTTTGTTTATTTGCGGAGTGACATAGTCCTTTGATGGATTTGAATCGCAATTTATAATCCTTGATGCCTCTTGACACTCACCTATCACTGTTCCCTTTTTGATTAATTTTGATGAGTTTTCCAAATTGAGAACTCTTATAGGTACAATCCTGTCTTTCTCCGCCTCAACAAGTGTTCTTCCTACCACTATGTTACTTTTATAGAACTCTTCGTTTGCTTTAATAACCCACAACTTGCTTATCCCACAATCTCCATTTAATATCGCCCATACAGTTGCTTCTGAATTATTGAGTGTGAAGCTCCCGTGTCCTATGTTACCATATATGCTGTACAATCAATGAATCCTTCGACAGTTAAGCTACTTGACTTTCGAGCAATTTGTGAAATGGAAATTCTGGGCAATCGGTTATGGGAGTCAGATCGTGCCCCGCAGAACTGACTCGTTTTTTTAAAGATTGTTTAAAATTATTGTTATTTTCGACATGATCCTATCGTTTTTCATATCTGGGTTCCTCTGTGGATTGATTTAATGCGCGCTTGCGTTTTTTACGGCAATCACGTGCCATATGTCCATATGTATCACAATTGTAGCATTTACCTTGTAAATTGTGTGTCACGGTTGGCAGCTATGTGTTCGGATTTATTGCCTGCTTTAACCACTTGACACACTACTTGAAATAAGTCATCGTTCTCCACATCAATTCTAAGCGCCTTTGGAGCCGGTCGGCACAACGCATTTGCTGTCTCCTGTGTTCGAGCTGTGGTAAACGTTTCCGTAAATGTTACCTTGGGCGCAGTCACTGTTGCACGTTTTGTCTCCTGATCGAGTATGCCATCAACGAACGCATCTATCTTGCAGTTTTATATGAAATCACTCGACAAATGCGCAAGCCTCTCGACGTCCGCTGCCTACGCCTGCAATGTTTCACCATTTCTTTGCATTCGTCCCTTTAGTTCCATTCTGTAGATCTGCTTCATTTGATCACTGCCATATTTGCGTTGCAGTTCAGCCATAACCGCTGCGTAACTTTTTCTTTCGCAGTCTGCAATACTTCGGCTGCTCCATCTTTCAGGGTCACAATAAGCGCTGCTACGCTGTCTTCATTATTCCATCGATTACTTACAACCGTTGTCTCAAATTGGAGCTTGAAAATGTTGAACGTTGTGAATGTTCCATCGTAAATCGGCGATTTCAGCTTCGAACCACTAACAACATGCTTTAAGGGTCCACTTATCTGTAGTAAACTGTCATCTTCTTGTATTTTCTGTAGCTTTTTGTCGAAACCATTTTCCAACTTTTCAAATTTGTCATCAATGTCCACTACAATATCATTACCAGGTGCCTCAAGTTCGATTACTTTACCATGGAGTGTATTAGAAACTTCCAGAAGCTGCTTATAATGTGACAGCATCTCAATTTTTACTTGATGTTGGTTGGAATTCTCTAGAAGTTTCTGTTCCATTTTGTTGCAATTTATTTTGTAGTTCTGTTTTAAGTTGATTTGAATTTTCTTGAAGTTCTATTTTAAGTTGATTTGAATTTTCTTTAAGTTCTATATTAAGTTGATTTGAATTTTCTTGAAGCTTCTGATTCATTTTGATGGCATTTTCTAGAATCTGTTGTTGTATAGCTCCGAGCAACTGGCTCATATCAAAACTTTGAGTCTGTCCAGATTTTTCGACGATGATGCTACAGATTAATGCCTTGGCCATCCAATTCCTCCATTAGACGCTTCTGTAGCTCTACTTTTGTACCAGCAGTTGGAAGATCACGACACGACAGCTCCTTTTTTAGCTGGTCGACTTTAAGTTGGTCCAGTTTAACCATTTTGTATCACAATCCCACTTCTAACACCAATGTTAAGATAATTCTGTCTACGGAAAACTGTTCTACGAGTTCGTATCGCTGGATTGTGTACAAAATAAAAACACACTTATATTTGCTTTTAACTAGTATTATTTCAACTAGTATTAATTTACTTTATTTAATTAAATAACAACTTAAGGAATAATCACTTATATCAACTGCTGAAGCTTAGTCTAGCTCGCCGAAAATAAGAAATTAAAGTTTGTTGCAGAAAGTTTAAAAATATGTCATTTTATTAATAATTTATGAGAACCTAAAGAACAAACAAAAAATGATGCACCCTAGTGAAAAAATCCTTCTGTAGGCTTGCATAAAGTGAAAAAATGAAACAAGTGCTTTTCAAGAAATAAAAATGGGTTACATTAAAACAGTCATAACTTTTTCAATATATACTCCACATCAAAGGTGTTAGTTTTATATTATTGGGAACTGAGAACTATCATCTTGTGTATCAAAAATTTCAAATGGCTATTCGTGTTTTTCCTGATTATCTGTCAAAAACATAAAACAAAAATTACGTTTTTTTTATACAAAAGTAGACATGGAAAAAAAGGCTTGCAAATGCTCTCATAAATCACTTTACAGGCATAATGTCTGAAATGTCTTCTTTCTAACGGTGTTAAACATGCCTAGTTTAGTTTGCCACACGTCATTTAAAATGAGTTGAAGTGATGAGAAAAGTACGAAAATCGTAAAATAATTTAACTCAATTTTGTTACTTTAATATGTCAGTTTTACCTTTTCTGTCTTTATAGTTGACAAAACTGCCTCATATTTGGTAAGGTAGTTAAGAATTGTGATATGTACCATAGTACCTAATATTATCAGAATATCTCTTACGATGGTTAAGTTATATAGTTTAAAAAGAATGGTAGGCGTGGCAGTTGGCCAATCAGGTTCATATTAAGAATGGTCATGTACAAATACAGTATGTATCTAAATACCAATTATAAACAAAATATCTCATTCCAAACAAATGTTATAGTCGTTTTACCATTTCAATTATATGACAGGTGTGCGTGGCAATGGACCAATCTTGATAATTTTCAAATTGAAATCTTCTCATAGAACATGTATGCTTAGTGTAAAGTTTCGTTAAGATTGGAGCAAAACTGTATTTGGGCGAGCTAGAATTGACTTCTGTCCCACAATGCAATGTTCACTCACGAAACGCACTAGTTCACTATCGAATCAGAACTGAAGTGCCATGCCTCAGATGCGGCTCCCTTATATACTGCATGCATCAGTTCGAGACGTTTCGACATGCTTCGACTTGTTTCGAGAACCTTCTACTCTTTTCGTGCATAACGCATTTTATTGGCATCTCATTCGCACTCATGTGTTTTGATGCGCTGATCTTCCATCTCTTTCTCGCACACTGCCTCAGTGCGCTGAATGATCTACCGTCTCTTTCAAACACATTGCTTAGTGCGCTGAATTGTCTTGCGTCTCATTTATTTTTATTGATTGCTTGCACTATGGGGCAAATTACATCTTTTCGTAACAATATTATATTTTTATTAAAAATTGTACTCAAAATAAGTAATAATTAAAGTTATTAAATTGTTTTTTTTTTATGATTCAGACTTATTTCACGTTCTTGGGTTAGGAGATATTTCATAATGAATTAACACCTAAATGTGAGGTGTTATTTTATAAGTTATTTACGGACCAGTGATGCCAACTCTTATTTTCATTTTCCCCGATATTCTTATCAAAATTCCCCAATTGACTATAAAATTGACCAAATAAGTTCAGTCAATGTAACAAATTTGAATATTCTATTACATTTTGCTTTAAAAATGAGAAACGGCCAATAAACAGGCCAAAGAATTTTTAAATTTGTTTAGTACGGGCCGAAGGGTTCAGATTAACACAGAACATGTGGTTGATGCTGCGCGAAGTCCCGAAATTCTTCGTTGTGTTGTGCAAATACTTTTTCGGTAATAAGCTTGATAAAAGCTCTGCATTTTCCCGATAACAATATTGTTGTGGACATGACAAATTAATAAGAGAAAACGAAAACGATTAATAAATTAATTTTAAGATTTTTATTTATATTTTTATGATATTTGAGCACTTAAATAATTATAGACACAACTTACGCAGTGTTTAGATAACGTTTTCATGTTTAAAGGCATTTTAAGTGTTGTTAAAAGTGAAACAACATGTATAAATACGGCTGTAAAAATATTGACTTTAATGTGGCTGAAAAAATGGGTCATATTAAAGAAATTAATTATATTAAACTTGGTTTAAAATAGTATCAGATATACTTATTATTTAAGTTTGAAAAATCTGCACATCGCCAGTAAGCACAATGGCATATTCATATTAATCATAATAATGTAACACCAAAAAAGCTTACTGTTATGCATGCATTAATATTTTTCTCATACACTTATTTGATACATTTATTCTCATACACATATGATAACAACAAAAAATGTATTGGTTGTAATGTAAGGCTCGTCAGGTAGAACCTTAATGCGGCGTACTGGGAACTAAAGCACATATAAGTTTTTCTCACGATCACCCCAATACAAATTATTTTTACACCTGATGACTCTCCGATCAGGCGTTTGTAAATATTAGTGCGACCGAGGTGATGAGTAGAGGTTAAGAAAATATTGGAAGAAAAGACTTGTATTAATTATTTCATGATAGTAAAAATGGAACTTCAATGTTGGGCATTCTCTGGTAGGACATCATGGGTAATTATAAATGGAACGTTGCGATATTTGGCCACAAGCCAAAGCGGTTTTCGAACCAAACATCAAATTCCAGGGGACAGGAAGGACTGGATGGAGATTAGAAGCATATGAAATAAATATATTGGACGAGGAAAAATATTTTTTTAGGAGTCGTGAGTATTGTGAAAAATAGTGAAAAAAATGTGCGGAGAATAGAAATAATTGTTTGTGAATTTGTGATACAAAAGAAACATTTGAAGAATTTTGAAATCATGAAATTAGACATTTGAAAAACAGGCAATTGAACATTTTAAATAAATGATAAAATTTTACAAATTTTGTAAAATTGTGAAATTAAATTAACTTTAAATAAAACAGTGAAATTAAAATGTTAAATTATTTAAGAATTTTGATACAGCAATGTTTTCATAGCGTTGTGAAATTAATAAAATAACAAAATTGGAGAATTTTAACAAAATTAAATTACATAAAAAAAATTCAGTATTCAGTTATAAAATGATGAGATGTTTTTAGAAATAAAAATTCAAAAAAAAAAATATATATAAATCAAAATGAGCTAAATAAAAGAGTATTAAATTTAATAGAAAAATTAAATCAACTAGTAAGCAATCTACTGTTTAAGCAAAAGATATTCATAGCTTTGCAGAAAATAAAATATAGTATGTCAATTTTATTTAATTTTCAATTTTCATCCATTAACAAACAAATATATAACGGGTTTCATTAATAATTTTCGTTTGTTCTAAATAAATATAAATTAATAAACTTTAAAATGTTTCATGTTAATCATAAAAATAATAAATACAATCTATATATATATATATATATAAATAAAGTAATAAATGTTTAATTACATAAATCAATAAAAATCCGATAGTTAAAATGGGTACAGAAAATGTATTTAAACGCGTACATTACGTTGTTCCTTACTTTTCTGGGGCAGAATCATGTTAAACATAAAAATAATAAATACAATCTATATATATAATAAAATAAAGTAATAAATGTTTAATTACATAAATCAATAAAAATTCGATAGTTAAAATGGGTACAGAAAATGTATTTAAACGCGTACATTACGTTGTTCCTTACTTTTCTGGGGCAGAATCTCCATTACTAGAAACTGAATTATATAAATTTATTGAAGGCTGTGAAACAGCAAAGCTTAAAATTGAAGAATCAGATTATGAGGAATTTATTAAATATGTTAGGTTACATTTGCAGAGGGATGCATATAAATTGGTGAGGATAAAACATTTTCAAAAAATAGAAGAATTATACGAGTTGCTAAAAAATACATACTTAAATAATATTTCTTAAGATTAAGTACTAGAAAAGATTAAAAAAGTTTTTCAAAATAGTAAAGAGAGTTTGAGAGCATATGGAAGGCGATTACACGATTAGCAATCCATGGCATTAGAAATTGCAAAAAACCAGTTGGGAAGGTTAGATTACATGGGAAATTTTAAATTTGGTGTTATTATGATAGTTAGAATTATCAAAATAATAGTCGGTCTAAGCCGACTATAAATACCCTACACATATGTGTGGTTAACATTCAAAGTGGTATATTGGTCACCAGGGTATACGAATCCTGAAAATAATCACAAAATTTCAATCGCTGAAGAATTTCCATTCATTTGATACCCATATTTACAAATGGGTAGGTGTACCGAATTTCGATATTTTTTTTGGGAACCACAAGTTGTATCGGCGGAAAACATTATTTTCGTGTATTTGAGCATGACTTTAATATATATTTTACCAACAAAGTTTATCTAAGCACATATACAATAAAATTGATCTGTAGATGTTAATTTAATATGAGGTACTTGAATATAAATGGTCAGATCACAAGTCACAATGGACCGATCTGCCCAAATATACAGCGTAAGTATATAAGTAATCTAAATTATGATTTTCATTTATCTAATTCTTCAATTGTTTAAGTAGTAGGGATTTCAACAGACGGACAAACAGACAGACAGACGGACAAACAGACAGACAGACAGACAGACAGACAGACAGACAGACGGACATCGCTAAATCAACTCAGGAGGTCATGCTGATCAAGAATATGTATACTTTTCCATACCGGAGATGCTTCTTTCTGGGTGTTACAAATGGCGTACCAAACTGAATATACACTTTCACTCTTAGTGTAGGGTATAAAGAATGCTAAATGCATAATTTGCAAAAAAAAAAACATTGAAAAACAATGCTGGAAACATTAAACGTCACTTCGAAAATCATCATAATTACAAGCTTAGAGAGACTTCTGAAAGCGAGTTCAGTTCCGATGGGCCATCACTATTACTCGTCTACATATGCCATTTAGATTTTTTGATGATGACAAATGCTTTCAAAAAATTTACAACCCTGGTCGTCCGCTCTTAGTATTAAGTTCAACTCCAGAAATATCGTCGATCATTTAAATATGATTAAAAATAAAGTTCCAGAAAATATTATGAATAATATTAAAAACCGTGTAATATGCTTGAAAATGGCCATTGCAACGTCGAAGGATAGAAGTATAATGGGCATCAATATTCAATATATCAAAGACTTTGAATTTGAAATAAATATAAATACATTTTCAATGGTTGAACTTACGGATCGTCACACAGCTCGATATCTAAAAAGTGAAATTCTGAGATGTTTAAACGACTTTGAAATTGATAATTTATTCCATGACGACAGACAATGGGGCAAATGTTATAAAAACTTCACGACTTCTTCAGGAATATGAAGATGTTGGAATATGTGACAACGATGATATAGATGACAACTTCAATGATAATAGCGAAAATATAAAATTAACAATGTCAGTTGTTCATTGTGCAGCACATACACTTCAGTTAGCTTCGTGGGATGTTTTGAAGCAAATAGTAACGCCTGTTGATGATTGCACAAAAATTATAAAATCATTGAGAAAGGTTATTCGATATGAGGAAGGTTTGCCTATGTCGATATTAGACAACAACACAAGATGGAGCTCTACATATAATATGATTCGATCGCTAAAAGAAATCAGAGCCAGTATAGAGGATAATACTTCCTATTATTTTGAAATTAATTGGTCGTTTGTGGAAAATTTCTGAGTACCGTTTAAACCTGTCTCAGATTGTACCAAAATGTTGAAAACAGAGCAGTTGGTAATGGGAGATTTCTACAGTGAATGGCTTGTTTGTGAAACAGACTTGGAGGAACTTCACCTTAACAACATTTATGCGAAAATGCTTTTAAAAGCGATGAAAATAAGAAAATAAGAAAATGATGCATTTCTAGCTGCTATTTACATAGATCCAAGATTTTGCTATAGAGGTTCAACATATTTAACTGAATCTCAAAAGCGCATAGCAGTTGCAAGCATAATTTACATGCAAAAAATGACGTATTCCTTAATTTCAGGATCATTTGATGGCAATTTTTAAATTAATAAATGAATTTAATCCAAGTTCAGTGAGTAAACAAATATTACCAGAACCCTCCCCATCGACATCAAAGCCAAAAGGTAGATATAGATAACTAGAAGAGAAACTTTCAGCTGAAACACCATCAACGTGCGAAAACGAGAATATTAGACAAAAATTAGAAAACCGTCGATAGACTGTCAATTCAAAGTGATCATGGACATGTCCTCGAGAACCTCATCCTCCAGTGCACATGTCCAAAATCAATTTTATAACATTTTAAAAAATAATTAAAAAAAAATGTTGTCCAAGGTCATCATGGACATGTTCAGGAGCACCTCATCCTACAGTGGACATGTCCAAAATCATTTTTATAACATTTCAAAAAGTAATAAAAAAAAAAAATTTTTTGTTCAAGGTCATCCTGGACATGTCCAGGAGCAAATCATCTTTCAATGGACATGTCGAAACCATTCCTTACATATCATTCAGCAGCAATCGAATGTGTCCATGCTCTCATTTGTCCTCATTTTTTTTTATCATTTGTCTCATCATTTTTCTCATAATTTTTCTCATTATTTTTTTCATCTTTTTCCTATCGTTTTTTCATCTTTTCTCATCATTTATTTTCATCTTCAAATGATGAGAATTCGCTACGTTCTACTTTTTCTTATCATTCAATGATGAGAAAATTTGAAGATACAAATTATTAAAGATCCAAGAGATCAGAAAAATCGAATAGATCAAAAAGTTCAAAAAGATCAAAAAGATAAAAAAAAATCAAAAAAATCAAAAAGATCAAAAAGATCAAAAAGATCAAAAAGATCAAAAAGATCAAAAAGATCAAAAAGATCAAAAAGATCAAAAAGATCAAAAAGATCAAAAAGATCAAAAAGATCAAAAAGATCAAAAAGATCAAAAAGATCAAAAAGATCAAAAAGATCAAAAAGATCAAAAAGATCAAAAAGATCAAAAAGATCAAAAAGATCAAAAAGATCAAAAAGATCAAAAAGATCAAAAAGATCAAAAAGATCAAAAAGATCAAAAAGATCAAAAAGATCAAAAAGATCAAAAAGATCAAAAAGATCAAAAAGATCAAAAAGATCAAAAAGATCAAAAAGATCAAAAAGATCAAAAAGATCAAAAAGATCAAAAAGATCAAAAAGATCAAAAAGATCAAAAAGATCAAAAAGATCAAAAAGATCAAAAAGATCAAAAAGATCAAAAAGATCAAAAAGATCAAAAAGATCAAAAAGATCAAAAAGATCAAAAAGATCAAAAAGATCAAAAAGATCAAAAAGATCAAAAAGATCAAAAAGATCAATAAGATCAAAAAGATCAAAAAATCAAAAAGATCAAAAAGATCGAAAAGATCAAAAAATCAAAAATATCTGAAAGATCGAAATGACTTAAAATGATTTTGGACATGTCCACTGGAGAATGGAACATTTTTTTCATATTGTTTTGAAATGTCATGAAAATGATTTTGAATAAGGCCACTAGAAGATGACATGACGTTAAATTTTTTATGTACATCTTTAATTTTTTTCAACACTAGGAACACGCGTACGGATAGTTAACTGAAGATCAAAAAGATCAAAAAGATCAAAAAGATCAAAAAGATCAAAAAGATCAAAAAGAGCAAAAAGATCAAAAAGATCAAAAAGATCAAAAAGATCAAAAAGATCAAAAAGATCAAAAAGATCAAAAAGATCAAAAAGATCAAAAAGATCAAAAAGATCAAAAAGATCAAAAAGATCAAAAAGATCAAAAAGATCAAAAAGATCAAAAAGATCAAAAAGATCAAAAAGATCAAAAAGATCAAAAAGATCAAAAAGATCAAAAAGATCAAAAAGATCAAAAAGATCAAAAAGATCAAAAAGATCAAAAAGATCAAAAAGATCAAAAAGATCAAAAAGATCAAAAAGATCAAAAAGATCAAAAAGATCAAAAAGATCAAAAAGATCAAAAAGATCAAAAAGATCAAAAAGATCAAAAAGATCAAAAAGATCAAAAAGATCAAAAAGATCAAAAAGATCAAAAAGATCAAAAAGATCAAAAAGATCAAAAAGATCAAAAAGATCAAAAAGATCAATAAGATCCAAAAGATCAAAAAATCAAAAAGATCAAAAAGATCGAAAAGATCAAAAAACCAAAAATATCTGAAAGATCGAAATGACTTAAAATGATTTTGGACATGTCCACTGGAGAATGGAACATTTTTTTCATATTGTTTTGAAATGTCATGAAAATGATTTTGAATAAGGCCACTAGAAGATGACATGACGTTAAATTTTTTATGTACATCTTTAATTTTTTTCAACACTAGGAACACGCGTACGGATAGTTAACTGAAGATCAAAAAGATCAATAAGATCAATAAGATCAAAAAGATAAAAAAATCAAAAAGATCGAAAAGATCAAAAAATCAAAAAGATCCAAAAAATCAAAAATATCTGATAGATCGAAATGTCTTAAAATAATTTTGGACATGTCCTCTGGAGAATGGAACATTTTTTCATATTGCTTTGAAATGTATTGGAAATGATTTTGAATAAGGCCACTAGAAGATGACATGACGTAAAATTTTTTTGGACATCTTTTTTTTCAACTCTTTTCAACTCTAGGAACACGCGTACGGATAGTTAACTGAATGTGTAAATACATATGTCGATATTTGATATGAGTTTCGTTGTCACCGTAATAATGCAGGTTAGGTAATATATAACTTATTACGTTGAAAGGTAAAAATCTCTAACCTCAACGGTCAATACAGTTTATACCGTAATAACGGAGCATAAGAAATATAATATAAAATGTTCAGGTATATTAACTGTATAAAAAATGTAACCAAAAAAGGCCAGACCGTAATTAAAATATTTTCGAATAGGTATAAATCGTATGGGATTTATTTATTTATTTTTATTACAGCTCAATTTGTGCAAACTAGGTATTGCTAATAATAAAAAGATTTCAATTTTTCAAATGGCTTAGAATAACTCATTCATCGTACAGGTACTTTTTAATTAAATTTTAATTTCTATATATATTTCCGTACAAAATAATATAAATTAGTCTATTGTTTAACATCATTGCCGAAAGTCGCTATAATTGCGAATCTCTATCTTCAATAATGGGAATAAATAAAAAAATTGTTGTTTCAACTTTGGAGTGTTTCGATGAGAATAAAAAGAATGCTAAATGCCTAAAACATTGAAAAACCATGCTGGAAACATTAAACGTCACTTCGAAAATCTTCATAATTACAACTCTAGAGAGACTTATGAAAGCGAGTTCAGTTCCGATGGACCATCACTATTACTCGTCTTGATTTTTTGATGATGACAAATGTTTTCAAAAAATTTTACAACCCTGGTCGTCCGCTTTTAGTATTAAGTTCAACTCCAGAAATATCGTCGATCATTTAAATATGATAAATATTAAAGTTCAAGAAAATATTATGAATAATATTAAAAACCGTGTAATATGCTTGATTCGCTATAATTGCGAATCTCTATCTTCAATAATGGGAATAAATAAAAAAATTGTTGTTTCAACTTTGGAGTGTTTCGATGAGGATAAAAAGAATGCTAAATGCCTAAAACATTGAAAAACCATGCTGGAAACATTAAACGTCACTTCGAAAATCTTCATAATTACAACTCTAGAGAGACTTATGAAAGCGAGTTCAGTTCCGATGGACCATCACTATTACTCGTCTTGATTTTTTGATGATGACAAATGTTTTCAAAAAATTTTACAACCCTGGTCGTCCGCTTTTAGTATTAAGTTCAACTCCAGAAATATCGTCGATCATTTAAATATGATAAATATTAAAGTTCAAGAAAATATTATGAATAATATTAAAAACCGTGTAATATGCTTGAAAATGGGCATTGCAACGTCGAAGGATAGAAGTATAATGGGCATCAATATTCAATAAATCAAAGACTTTGAATTTGAAATAAATATAAATACAATTTCAATGGTTGAACTTACGGATCGTAACACAGCTCGATATCTAAAAAGTGAAATTCTGAGATGCTTAAACAACTTTGAAATTGATATGAAGCAAATTTATTCCATGACGACAGTCAATGGGGCAAATGTTATAAAAACTTCAGTGAGTAAACAAATATTACCAGAACCCTCCCCATCGATATCAAAGCCAGAAGGCAGATATAGCAAACTAGAAGAGAAACTTTCAGCTGAAACAACATCAACGTGCGAAAACGAGAATATAAGACAAAAATTAGAAAACCGTCAATACGTCGATAGACTGTCAATATAAAGTGACGTATTACTATACTGGAAAGCTATATATTACAAAGAAAAATCTTTAGGAGATATAGTTGAAATTGTATGGTCTGTTTAGCAACGCAAGTTTCCGTTGAACGGGCTTTTAGTGCATTACCTATAATACATAATAGGTTAAGAAATAAATTAAGTAGAGATAATTTAGAAAAGTTATTATTAGCAAAATTAAATCATAATATTGTTGAATAGTTACATTTTTAATAAAAAAAATTCATTAACTATACAATGTATATATGTATTTTCATTTAAACAATATCAGATATTCATCGAACAAAAACAACCCAAAAATAAAAATGTCCATGGTCATCCTAGACATGCCCGTGAGCACCTCATCCATTCTCCAGTGGACATGTCCAAAATCATTTTTATAACATTTCAAAAAATAATGAAAAAAAAATTTGTTTGTCCAAGGTCATCATGAACATGTCCAGGAGTACCTCATCCTCCGGTGGACATGTCCAAAATCATTTTTATAACATTTCAAAAAATAATGAAAAAAAAAATTGTCCAAGGTCATCATGGACATGTCCAGGAGCTCCTCATCCTCCAGAGGACATGTCCAAAATCATTTTTATAACATTTCAAAAAATAATGAAAAAAAAAAAAATTTTTTGTTGTCCAAGGTCATCCTGGACATGTCCAGGAGCACCTCATCTTTCAATGAACATGTCCAAAATCATTTTTATAAGATTTCAAAAAATAATGACAAAAAATGTTTGTCCAAGGTCATCATGGACATGTCCAGGAGCACTTTATCCTCCAGTGGACATGTCCAAAATCATTTATATAACATATCAAAAAATAATGAAAAAAAAAATTGTCCAAGGTCATCATGGACATGTCCAGGAGCTCCTCATCCTCCAGAGGACATGTCCAAAATCATTTTTATAACATTTCAAAAAATAATGAAAAAAAAAACAAAATTTTGTTGTCCAAGGTCATCCTGGACATGTCCAGGAGCACCTCATCTTTCAATGGACATGTCGAAACCATTCCTTACATATCATTCAGAAGCAATCGGATGTGTTAATTCTCTCATTTGTCCTCATATTTTTCTAATCATGTTATCATCATTTGTCTCATCATTTTTTTCATCATTTTTCCCATCATTTTTCTCATAATTTTTCTCATCATTTTTCTCATTATTTTTTTCATCTTTTCATATCTTTTTTCCCATCATTTTTTTCATCTTTTCTCATCATTTATTTTCATCTTCAAATGTCATCCTCATTTTGTGAGGTTAGAACAAGACCATTAACGCTGCATTACAGACAACTTCCAATAATTTAGTTGAGTTTTCGTATTAAGGGTGTGTGCGACTAAATTGCTGACTAAACTAAATTGTGCGGGTTTTGATTCAATCGCCATTCGGTAACCGGTAATTGTTAAAGTCCCTAATAAATTAATTATCATATGTCTGTTTGATTTCTTCCAATTTAATTCAATTTAGTTTGCTCGTAAATTTGCTAAATTGAAAAGTCGAACACTGCATTATCGACAAAATTTAGTTTAGTCAGCAATTTAGTCGAATTTGCACACACTCTAAATAAATTAAAGGAGTGTGCGTCTTTTACTATATTTCGCTAATGCAGCCATTACCATCACCGTACAATTAACACAATACCGTGTTGCAGTGCACAAAATTTACACTGGAAATTTAGAAAAGTCACTTAAATTTAGTCGAATAAATACACACCCTAAGTATATCGTCCAGCGCCTTCATAAAAAAATAGACAGATGACAATTCGACAAATTTGTAGGACTTGTACGACAATTATTTACCTGATTAAATTAGATATATATGACATATTTGTTACTGGATTACAATGAGAAGATTGTAGCATAAATTGTATTCTATAAATTGTATTTGACATAATTTTCATTAAAATAAAAATGTTCAGAAAAGTGCGATTTAAAAACGGTCATATTAAAATTAATTCTTGAATTTAAGGATACGCTTGTCGCTAAATTTAGTGATGTTATTACACAAGAAAGTGGCTGTAAATATACACACGTTGGCACAGTGTGCCCAAACGCTCCTAAATCGGGTGAAATTCAGTATTTTCGGAACCACTCAACCGATTTTAATAATTTAAAAAGTGTTGTACAGAGAGAACTTAAGTTCTAAAATTGGAGTTTGTATCTTTCATAGTTATGTATATAAAAATTAATAAAGTTGAGATTTTGTTCATGAAAAATTTTTCAAAAATTGTAAAAAATCCAAAAGTTATCCGATTTTTAAAATTCTTTTGTTTATGAAAAGCTACATTGAGATCTAAAGAAAATTTGCTTACATGAGAAAATATCTTAATTAGTTTTAATGATATAGACTAAAACATGATTTACATAGATGATATACATAGATTGTACATTTTATCATGAAATCAAAATATTTGTATAGAACTTTTATAAATAATTAACACATAAATCATAAACTAAAAAACGTTTTCCAATATCTCAAGTGGTTTAGTAAATATAAAATTGTAAATTCGAATTTTTTTTTTATTTTGCATTTTTAATTTTTTTTTGGGAAAAATGGACTTTTACGCAAATTTCCGTAAGTATTTTTTTCTTCAGTAACATGTATATTTTTTTGATAGATAACATTACTGGGAATATTTTAAATGATAAAACTTATCCAAAATATAATTAACAAATCTGGCAACACTGGTCAAAGTTAAAGTTTTTACATTTTTGGACCCCTTTGACCCCCCGCAGAAAAGTTTTCAAAAAATAAGTATTTTTGGAAAAAATGCTGCCATGCACATATACTTCGCCGGGCAAAAAATAAGTAAGGGTCAAAAATACGTAGAAATAGCTCGTCCTTAAAACCACCTCATGTGGTCAAAGTAAAAAAAATTAAAAACTTTAATTTAGACCAGTGTTGCCAGATTGGTTAAATATATTTTGGTTAAATATATTTGCAAGAATGGAAATACCTTGAGTATCACCAAGGACGTGGCCATGTGCTCCAGTATCAAATCAGTGTAAAGCGCACAGAAGTTGTTTTGCAGGATCTAAGACTTGATTTCTTATTGAAGGATACTGGAAAAGACTCGAATTTTTTATTAATTATTTTCTTTAAATCGAAAATCCATTAAAGAATTAACATCCTTTACAACCGTTTAAGTTTTTACAAGAATTTACATAATTAAAAAAAAATAGAATTAAAATTTGATATACAAATCAATAGCTATACATATTAATCAATATATTCTTACAATATTTTCAACATGATATATTTATTCGTTTTACAAAAAAAATGTCATGATAACTATGTCGTAAATAGGGGTCTACTACGTTTGGTCGACACACGTTTGGTCGATACACGTTAAAATACCCAGTCACTTTAAAAATATTTTAACAATAACACGGTCCTACAAAATTAGAATTTTGGCATAGTGCAGTAATAGATACAGTAAATATTGGATACATTTGCAGCGTTGATTCCGAAAATGGCATCAGTTTTTCAAATTTGATCTAGTTTTTGAGATATAGCCAATTTTTTAATTTTTCATTATTTTGGTATTCTTTTATTTTTATAATTCAAACAAAAGAAAAGAATGAAATTATCTTTTCTATATTAGACGCAGAAAACCTTACGTAAATTATTTATATCTTATCTATGAAATATTAGCATGAAAAATGTGTGTCGACCAAACGTAGCTGTCGACCAAACGTACTGTCGACTAAATGAGCTGTCGACCAAACGTAGTGCCGACTAAATGATATGTCGACCAAACATATGTAGACCAAACGTGTGTCGACCTAATGAACATGTCCCCGTAAATAGAGATGCGGGCGAGACGAGAAAATTCGAGATCTCGATCGAGAACTAGATTACCTTTAAAATTCAATACGAGATCCGAGAACGAGATCGAATTTTTCCAAAGAGATCGGGAATCTCGACGAGAATTCTCGAATTTTTGAACTAAAAATATAAAACATAGATATTTTACTAGGCAAGTTTTTTCTAATTAGGCTGTCCAAATGTGGCTTCTTCAATATTATTGTAATTTAAATACTTTATAAATGTTAACTTTATTTTTCTTAATAATTGTTACGTTTACATTGGAAAAAAAAGTTTATTTGAAAATGTACTTTATAGATTTTGTATTTGGTGAAATACTTCGAATCAGTGATGCATTTTGACGGTATTTAGGGTAGTTTTGTACCCAATTAAAACCTCCAAACCCTCATTTACCTGCACTTTTCAAATTACCCTCTATTTTATCCAATTTAATTATATTATCTACTTTAATTTTTTACCAATTTTAATTTTTGTTAAACATTTTTTTTCAGAAATAAACTCAATCATGATCAAAAAAAGTCATTCTAATTTTTTTTCGGTTATATTTTGTATAAAAACGCAATACAAAACATATTTACATAAAAATATTGAATATAAAATCGAATATTGCATATAAAATCGATTCCCCGACCCGGTATATTAAAAAAAATAAAAAATGTCCCACTTAACCAATTTATTTTTTTTGTTTACCCAATTAAATTTTTGTATGCACTGCTTGGAATTGAAATATAATATAAATAACTAATATTTTTATAAATTCGTTACACTAAGAAAACAAAGATGATTACAAGAAATATCACAGCCCTAAATATCATTTTATTTACAAATAATTTAGATCGTGAGACAACCATCTATCAAACATCCGTATGGCAACCATCAATTAAACATCTTACAAATAGGAAGATAGTTGATGAATATTTGGAAAAGGTACTCCATTAGAATTCGCGAAGTAATTTTTATTACATTGAAAGAAAATTAATCAAATGTATTTTTATTTATTCTAGAATTAAAACAGTTTCTTAGATATATCCTAATCCTTCGAAGGTAAAGTGATACGTCTTGAGACTTCTACGCAGAAGAACCATACTCAGATATTGATACTGTCATCAAAGTTAACTCAGAAAATAAGTATTTCCATCACATGTTGATAATTTCAATTCAAGGAAATTTTATTTTCACTTTTTCCATTAAAATGTAATATTTGAGTTGACACTTTTTTACACCATTGGATTTACTTAATTGTTGTGGATAAATCGAGCCATTTTCCATTTTTGATAGTAGTCAACAGTGTTGCCAGTTTAGCCGATTTCCGGCAGCGCTGATTCTGAAAATAGCTTCAGTTTGATCAAGTTAACTTTAGTTTCTCAGATATAACCCATTTTTCAATTTTTTTTTTTGCTCTTCTTTTATTTTTAATATTCCAAAAAGAAAATCATGAATAATCGTGTTGTTATTAGAAAAAACATTTACAGAATTCAAAAATTCGTTTTTTGTATGAGAAAAATATAAAAGTTTATTAATAAAATACGAAAATATTTCAAAATTTAAAAAAACAAGAAAATTTATATTTAAAAAGTAATCGTAATATTTCCTTAAATGGGGATTTAAATTTTTACCGTACCAAATTGAGTATAGTGCAGTGTTATTATTAAAGATACGAATTTGGGTTTAAAATATTTTCTTTTACTGAACCAATGCATTTTCCTGATATTTGGAACATTTAATCTTTGTTAAAAAAAATAATGATCATTTTTCAATTTCAAGCTACAACCAGTTGGGAAGGTTAGATCACATGGGAAATTTTAAAGTAGGTGTTATTATGATAGGATTATCAAAATTATAGTCGGTCTAAGCCAACTATAAATACCCTACATAGATGTGTGGTTACCATTCAAAGTGGTATATAGGTCACCAGGGTATACGAATCCTGAAAATAACTACAAACTTTCGATCGCTGAAGAATTTCCATTCATTTGATACCCATATTTACAAATGGGTAGGTGTACCGAATTTCGATTTTTTTTTTGTGAACCACAAGTCATTTCGCCGGAAAACATTATTTTCACGTATTTGAGCATGATGTCAATATGTATTTAACCAAAAAAGTTTAACTAAGCACGTATACAGTAAAATTGATATGTACACTGAGGGAAAAAAGTAATAAAATTAAATAAAAAGTTAAAAAATTTAAATACTTTTTGACACGTTTTTCACCCGTAGTCTTTTGTATTTAAATTAAATACTTTTTATTTAAACTTGATGTAAATACTTTTTATTCAAATTTATTTCGTACGTAATAAAATTTGAAGTAAATACTTTTTATTTAAATTTATTACGTATGTAATAAAATTAGAAGTAAATACTTTTATCACTTTTTATTAAGTTTAATCACAACATCATAATTACGTAAATTGGTATTTTAAAAAATATTTATTTCATATAAAGAAGATTAGAAACAGATAAAATTATTATTTTATTTTACTTTTTTCGAAATTTTTAATAAAATTAAATACTTTTTTATTTCTTTTGAAATTAAATATGCACGTAATATTTTTTGTATGGACTATTAAGTTTTTTATTACAAAAGTATTTAAATCAAATTTAAATAAATTTTATTTAATTTTATTACGTTACTTTTTTCTTAGTGTAGATGTAAATTTCATATGCGGTATTTTAACATAAATGGTCGGTCACAATAGACCGATCATGCGAAGTTCTTGGCACATCTTTTTCAGATAGCTTAGATATATAAGTAATCTAAATCTAAAGTTTCATTGCTCTAGCTCTTCTACTTTTTCTGTAATCGTGATTTCAACAGACAGACGAACATCGCTAAATCGACTCAGGAAGTCTTGCGGATCAAGAATATATATACTTTTCCATACCGGAGATGCTTTCTTCTGGGTGTTACAAACGGCGTACAAAACTGAATATACCCTTTTACACTTAGTGTAGGGTATAAAAACACACGCAAATCCATAGATAAAATAGACAAAGTAATGTCTACCGTTCGTCGTTTGTGAAGCACACGTATGCACTGAAATTTAATATTTTACTGCCAAAAAGTTGTATTATTGCTCTAGCTCTTCTACTTTTTCTGTAATCGTGATTTTAACAGACAGACGAACATCGCTAAATCGACTCAGGAAGTCTTGCGGATCAAGAATATATATACTTTTCCATACCGGAGATGCTTTCTTCTGGGTGTTACAAACGGCGTACAAAACTGAATATACCCTTTTACACTTAGTGTAGGGTATAAAAACACACGCAAATCCATAGATAAAATAGACAAAGTAATGTCTACCGTTCGTCGTTTGTGAAGCACACGTATGCACTGAAATTTAATATTTTACTGCCAAAAAGTTGTATTAAATGTACATATATAATATACTATACATATATATTTTTTTACGAATATTAATAAAGCATCGCACTTTTTTTTGTCGTGTGCAAATTCGCTATAGGGAACTTCTGTATATGTAAACAACAAATTATGGAAAATGTAACAATTAAAATAATGCTATAGAAAATAAGGACTTGATTAAATTTAATTTGCATACATTTATATACATAATTTTTATATAAAATATTTTTGAAAATTTTTCAAGATCTTGTCGATATTCGAGACTGAGATCAAGATGACTTTCAAAAGTCGAGACGAGCTTCGAGAACGAAATCATTTTTTTTTTAACTTTTTTTAGATCGAGAACGAGATTTCCAAAATCTCGCTCGAACGCATCACTTGTCGTAAATCTCCGACAAATTTAGCTAAAATCATTGGTCACAACATTATTGTAATGAAACAAAATATGTACTGACAATTTTTCGTCAATTTTTCGTCATGTGTCTTAATGTTTATAAAGCAATTTGGCAATTGTTAAATTGTATCGACAGGCAATTGTCACCTGTCGTCACATAACGACTTGTCTAGTTTTATGAAATAAGGCCCAGTTCAATTGTACTTGTTTTAAGGAAACTTTTTCTTTAATGGCTGAGAATTTTCTTATTATAAGGAAACGTCCTAATTATATAAAAACATTTTCTTAACGCTATTTGAAGTTAAATTTGCGTATTATTAGAAAACTGTTTTCTGAGTGTATGGGAAGGGTTGTGTAATGCTTTATATATCGCAGCACGTTAAGCAAATTTGAAACACCATAAAAATAAAACTTTAAATGGTTTTCTACCCTGTGTTTAATTCCAGACTACCGTCGAGCAACAAATTTAAAATATTCCAAAAATCCAAAAAACGTGTCGACTACGGCAGTAAATGGCACTAAAAGTAATACCCCAACAGGAAATGATATTAGTACTATGCAACATCGTTAACATGCGAGCATTCAGAAACAATAAAAATTATTACGAATACGCATTACAACACTTGAAATACTCAGCTTTTATAAAAGGTTATTCGAGATATGCGAGATCCGCACATACGAGGTGAAATGTGTATCCCTATTATTTTTCATCGAACAAATTTAAATTTTTTGTCATAATACAGTTTAAAAATCAGAGAAATGTATGGTATGGAATTAAAAGCAAAAACCTCCTGGTTGATAAAGTAAAAAAAAGCTGAGGCGAAAATACTAGCTGCTAGCTAAAAAAAGCCTGGTTGATAAACTACAGAATTAGTGTATGTATAAAAACTGAGAAGGCAGTCAAAATCACCACGAGCTAAAGTGTTTAAGAAAATTGGAATGGTCATTTTAATCCATTTTCATCCATATCATTTTGGATAAACGTTTAACACGAATATTATACATGGTTATATAGAACTTAGATAAACGGACTATCGAAAACGCTGGATATATGTATTTAGTTTCGTACCTTAATAAAAATATGTATATGAAAAAGTATTAATAAATATTATTGTTCCTATAATTTCGATCACAACAGCAAATTCTAAAAAATAATATAGTTAATAAATATAACTATTTAAATAATTCATTAAAAAGTCCAAGATTTAAAAGTAGACCCCAAGAAAAAAGCGCGAGCATCATGAAAAGATCGCCCAATTGGTCACACATTTGGACTTTTGTGATGTTCGTAAAATAACGATTTCAGGGAAACAAAAAGAGGTGGGGCAATGACACGGAGATTTTCTTATTCCTTGTGTATAAAACGTATTTTATTTATAAGGTCATATATAACGTTATTTCCTGCTGTCAGTGAAGTTACGCATTGTTGGCCTTTACAATGGATGTGAAGGGATGCACGACGAGGTCGAATTCTCTTCTTCTGCGTGGTTTTAGTTCCACATGATGTGCGTCAAAAGTATGCCAAGCATTTCACACTGATTTTGGGTGTGCGTAGTCTTGGCACTTGTGGTGCGGAAGCTGCGCGTGCTGTTTTTTGAACAAGCAATCGAGTTATTGACCTGCTGCGGTGCAACGTCGTCTGTTGATATTCCGACATCCGGCTACGTTGTGTGCCTATCGCCTTTATCGCCATCAACAACAGCATAATCAAACAATGACACAAATGTTGCATGAAAAATAGCAACACGTGTTTCGTTCAGCATCGGAAATATTATTTTAAATAGCTGCTTGCAAGGCATACGCACCGGAAATTTCTGCAAAATCGGAAGAGACGAAAATGCACTAGTAGTAAAAAGCGTTTCGTCATTACAATATGTAAATATATTTTTAAAATATATGCTAAATAAACATTTATGGGTGTTTCCGTCCTCAAAAGAATGTTTGCTATCACGTTTATACATATACCTCAATTGAATCCCGTACAATTTTCATTTTACCCATCGATTAAAACCGAAACCGATATACGTTTATAATCGTTACTGGTTTACCAAAATCTGAAATAAACCGATGTCAAAACCATAGTTGCCAGGTCTTTATTCCACACAAAATACCTTTATCCCACACCAGAAAATAAAAAATACCACAGAAAATACCATGGTATTTTTTCTATAAAATATACCTTTGCCATTTAAAAATACCACAAAATATCCCACGCAATTAAAAAAATACATCAAAAATACCACAGATAAAAAAATAACGCAAAAAATTCCGCAAAATTTAAAAATTTATGAAAATAGACTCTTAAATAAAAAAATGTGTATTATTGACAATAAAAGACCATTTGTATTTTTAAAGTTATACTTTTCTATGATTTTTTTTTTTTATAAATTTTAATATTATGAATTTAACTTACATATTGTTATTGAAAAACGATGATATCTTAGGATCTCCTTCCAGCCGAGTTTTTGGCAATTTTCTTTTACGACCAGTCATAACAACATTCAAGATTCAAGCGCAACCGAAATTCACCAAAATAACTGTTGTCATAAAGTGGCATGTTCGTTTTTTATTGTCATAAAATGGCATGTTTGTTTTTATATAAACTATTGACTCGTTTGTAAATTAGAGGGGACGAATATGATTGTTACGAATATTCGCCTAAGTTTATTTAGATATTATTTGGGTGCATAAATTATTTACTTGTAGACATATTACATGATAATTGATTGTATATATTTATTACACATAATAAAAATTCATGCTGTTAAAAAATACCACTTAAATACCACATGAATTAAAAATACCACGTTGAATTTAAAAATACCGTGGTATTTTTTGTCCCACGGCAATTAAAAACAATACCATAAAAGGTATTTATCCACACTAACTGGCAACTATTGTCAAAATCCAACGGTTTCGGTTTTAAAACTGTATGAAAAATAAACGACAATTTTAATTTTGTATATTAATTATACCCTACACTGAGAGTGAAAGGGTATATTCAGTTTGGTACGCCGTTTGTAACACCCATAAGGAAGCATCTCCGGTATGGAAAAGTATATATATTCTTGATCAGCATGACCTCCAGAGTCGAGCGATGTAAATATGGGTATCAAATGAATGGAAATTCTTCAGCGATTGAAAGTTTGTAGTTATTTTCAGGATTCGTATACCCTGGTGAACTATATACCACTTTTAATGGTAACCACACATATGTGTAGGATATTTATAGTCGGCTTAGACCGACTATAATTTTGATAATCCTAACTATCATACTAACACCTACTTTACAATTTCCCATGTGATCTAACCTTCCCAACTGGTTTTTTATTAAAATTATATTCACTACAAAAATATTAAACCAGTTCATATACATGAAACTCTTGTCCAATTAAAGAATAAATTTTCCGTGGTACATTAGGCAATTATAAACCGTAAAAAGATTGGATTATTTTTTAACTATTTTGTATTGTTTATATTATATTTTATTATTTATTTTTAATTTTACTGTTATTTTTACACCCTGAAAGGGTATACTTTTCTGTTTGGTACGGCGCGCCACAAAGTGTTTCAAAAATTTTTAATCGGGCAAAATTCTGTATCTTTTGATGTAGTGAATATTTTTGAATGCTGTTTTTTTTGTTGTTTGATTGGAAATTACTCTCTAAAAATAGAAAACGAATGATGCCTGTTAAAATAATCAATGCTTCTATATTTTTTATCCGATTTTTTTTTTATTTATAGTTTGTTTAAAAATTAACAACATTTTCAAACAGAGTGGGTAAGTTATCCACTTTGTTAGTTAAATGCCTTTGATAGATGGTTGTCAGTAGCTATTTACTCAAACTGTTCCATTTTAATGAATTTCATTCACTTTATAAGATCAATGCAGACAAAAGTATAATAATAACCAAAAAGCTTTCAAATGAGCTTTCAACCAAAATTGGTTTAAGTGTATATTTTTTTTAAAGCTTTCCATTGCACACATACACATAAAGTTTATGTTAATGTGCATTTGCCCTTCGATGGTCTAATGTGCATTAGGGATGTCAATCCCGGGATTTGAGTCAAATCAGTCCCGAAAAACTCATCCGGGGATTTTCGGGATTACAAAAAACGCTAGTAGATCAATTTTTTAAAAGTTTATTCAAACGTCTTTCAATGTTTTTATACACATTTCGTGAAAAAGTAAATCTAACATTTAATGGACTAAAATCTTAAAACACTGACGTCAATAATAATGAATTACATGCTTTTTGACTTCTAACAAATTCACAATTGTTAAAAATTACGTCACTTTCGACTAATAACACTGTTCGGCAAAATTAGCACTTTTATTTCTCTTGTCTTTATTCATACCATTTCTACATTATTTTAATGTGCTGATTCGAGCTGCGTTTTTAGTTTTTTCCCTATACGTAATGTTTTGGAGAAAAAGGCAACTTATGATTTTTCATTTTTCACTGCATTTAAAAAAAAAAACTTTTTTATAAAAAGACAGAACAGCCATTGAATAAAAATTAAAATAGTTATTGTCCATGAACAAGTCAACAACAAGTTGTAATAACCGGTTAAAATTTAAAAATTGAATAAAAGGAATTTGTGAAATCAGAGGAAAATCATATTTAATTAATCATTATTATTATTTTAAAATATTAAAATTACTATGGATTCTACTCATTTCGACAATTGTATTACATTTCGGTGCCTTTTTGATTTTTGAATAAATAATTTTTTTATTGAATTTGAACTGTACACTGAGGGAAAAAAGTAATAAAATTAAATAAAAAAGTAATAAATTTAAATACTTTTCGACACGTTTTTCACCCGTTGTCTTTTTTATTTAAATTAAATACTTTTTATTTAAAATTGAAGTAAATACTATTTATTTAAATTTATTACGTACGTAATAAAATTTGAACTAAACACTTTTTATTTAAATTTATTACGTAGGTAATAAAATATGATCTAAATACTATTTATTACTTTTTATTAAGATAATAAAATTTTAATTTAATCACAAGATCATAAACAAGTCAATTAATATTTTAAAACTATTTCATGTAAAGAAGTTTAGGAAAAGATAAAATTATTATTTTATTACTTTTTTCGAAATTTTTATCACTCACGGTGGTTCTATAGGTTGGACACATTACCACGTATTACATAATTTTATCGTGATTACTTTCAAAAAACAAACTTTAATAATGTTGAAAATATTTCTAAAATATATTTTTTTTGAAATAATTAATTTAATTGCGTACGTAATAACATTAAATAATTTTTATTTAATTTGAATTTAAATACGCAAGTAATATATTTTTGTACAGAGTATTACTTTTTTATTACAAAAGTATTTAAATCAAATTTAAATAGATTTTATTTAATTTTATTACGTCACTTTTTTCTTAGTGTATACAAATAATTCACTGTCTATTTAAAAAAATATTAATTATAGCAGTATTTTACTGTTATTTCTAAATATATGATAACAATTTTAAAGTACTAGGGTTTGTAAACATACTGTTTTAATGTTCTGTTTTGGTACTTTTTGTACTATTTCCTTAAAATATCAATTAATTTCAATCGTACTTTTCAAATAACTTAATTTAAAACATTATAATAATGCATCGACCATATATTTCATTCACATTATCAATATATTCTGTTGCAATATCTCTAGAATAAAAATTCTATAGAAATATGTTAATAAATATATATTCATTATCTTAATTTAAAAGACAAATTTTAATTCACAGTTAAGTTTTTTAAATGCGTATAACTGAAAAAGTAGAAATCACACAGAAAAAGCAATACCATGGTAAAATAGGTATTATCTCTAGTATTACCAATGATTTAAAATATAACAATTATTTTTTACTAAATATTCTTTTCCGATAATTTCATAAATTGCCCTTATTTTCTAAATTTTTCAAATTTAACAGATTATTTTAACCAAACCATAAACGATATTCAAGTGGACTTAATGCCATAACATTCCTTGATTTATTCCTGGGCTATAACCGTATTAATTTTAAATCAATAGCTGTCTAATCTTTTCATATAAAATTTTGTTTGTAAAAAGCAGTGAAAAATATAAAAAAAATGCGTTTTTAAACAGTGTAATCTCTCGATTCGAAATACAGAAATGACTTAAAAATAGTAAATAATTATAATATAATGACGGTCTTATATTAAACTAATTTTTATTTTAAAGAAAGATTTACTATCAACTATGCTGGCGAATTAAATCGGGGTTTCGAATAGCGTTTCCAGTTTTAACGCTATAACGAAACCCCGTTGTCTTTGAATGTAACCTTTATAATCTTTATTAATAACAAAATACTTAAATAAATATAATTGAACACCCTAACATTTTTTCATTTGGGTCTAAAACTAACATTTTTCACATTCATTACAATCAAATTGTGCGTACTACAAATTTCAATCATATAAAATCCATTTGATCGAAAATAAATCTTTTTACAAAATCTGAATTCGATTAAACTAACGGTATAAAATCCACTCAAACGATTGAGTTTACATAAATAAATCCACGTTTCTAAATTGAGTTAATTTTTAAAATTGTTATTAATTAAAAATCACATATAACTTTAAAAAAATGTGTCCACTATGAACTATTTTTTTTTTAATTATAATTTTTTTATAAACTATTGTTTTCCACAAAAAACCAAAATTTAATTGTTCATTCAAAATAAAAATGTTATTGTATTTGTACTAAAAAATAACTTTTCAATAAAAAGTATTAAAAAATGTTTGATGATCGACTGGGGTTTATATATCGCGGATTTTGTATTTGGGATACCATGTATATTTGGATACCCAACCTGAAAACAGATGCATTTGAATATTTGAGTTTTGTTTGAGCCTAAAGTATTGTAATTGTTTATTATTCAAACATAGATATGGTTATATTATGCATATGCTATTACTTTTTTTAAATCCCGGGACTAATCCCGGGATCCAGGGATTCAAATTTTTTCGTCCCGAAATTTCGGGATTGAAAAATAGTCTGGGATTGCATCCCTAATGTGCATATATATTTTATTTGCATTTTAAAATTTTTAATTATGATGTTTAAAAGTAAACACGCGTGTACATTTACAATTGATCTGTTTACGATTACAGACGCTTCGATAAATTTTAAACACATCAGCCCGTAACTATAGTCAAAATTATCCTAGAGCTTAAATTTAATTACAGATTTTTTGACGGTTTCCTATGAAAATATATGCCAAAAAGCTATACATTAAAGAAAACGAATATTTAAAAATATTGTTTGAATATTTCTCGACCTCTTTGTTTATCGTGTGGTATTTATTGTAGACTCAAGGTCAGAATTAAATTAAAAACACTCTTTTTTGTATTTATAATTATTTTATTTATTCCCAATATTTCGGCTCCCATTAGAAGCCATCTTCAGGGGATGTTACTAATTTAAAGTAAAATTATAAAAACAACTTACAAACATATAGTTAAACATATAATTTTACATTTAACATATAAGGAGTAGACGTTGACACACAAAAAGGAGGTAAATCAGCGTCAATACGCATTCGTTCTCCTCAGCTTTTAATTGTCCACTGAATTTGTTTATTTCTTTTATACCCTACACTAAAAGTGAAAGGGTATATTCAGTTTGGTACGCCGTTTGTAACACCCATAAGGAAGCATCTCCGGTATGGAAAAGTATATATACTCTTGATCAGCATGACCTCCTGAGTCGATTTAGCGATGTCATCTGTCTGTCCGTCTGTCTGTTGAAATCACGATTACAGAAAAAATAGAAGAGCTAGAGCAATGAAACTTTAGATTTAGATTACTTATATATCTATATCTAAGAACAAGAAAATTGGCATGATCGGTCTATTGTGACCTGAGAACCGACCACTTATGTTCAAATACCTCGTATAAAATTTATATCTACAGATCAATTTTACTGTATACGTGATTAGGAAAACTTTTTTTGGTCAAATATATATTGACTCATGCTCAAATACATGAAAATAATGGGTTCCGGCGAAACGACTTGTAGTTCCAAAAAAAAAGCGAAATTCGGTACACCTACCCATTTGTAAATATGTGTATCAAATGAATGGAAATTCTTCAGCGAATGAAAGTTTGTAGTTAGTTTCAGGATTCGTATACCATGGTGACCTATATACCACTTTTATTGGTAACCACACATATGTGTAGGGTATTGATAGTCGGCTTAGACCGACTATAATTTTGATAATCCTACACTGAGGGAAAAAAGTAATAAAATTAAATAAAGAAGTAATAAATTTAAATACTTTTCGACACGTTTTTCACCCGTTGTCTTTTTTATTTAAATTAAATACTTTTTATTTAAAATTGAAGTAAATACTTTTTATTTAAATTTATTACGTAGGTAATAAAATTTGATGTAAATACTATTTATTACTTTTTATTAAGATAATAACATTTTAATTTAATCACAAACATGTCATAAACATGTCAATTAATATTTTAAAACTATTTATTTCATGTAAAGTTTAGGAAAAGATAAAATTATTTTTTTACTTTTTTCGAAATTTTTATCACTCACAGTTGTCCTATAGGTTGAACACATTACCACGTATAAGTTATGGTTACTATCAAAAAACAAACTTTAATAATGTTAAAAATACTTCTAAAATATAAATTTTGAAATAATGAATTTATTTGCTTAATAAAATTAAATACTTTTTATTAAATTTGAAATTAAATACGCACGTAATATATTTTTGTATAGAGTATTACTTTTTATTACAAAAGTATTTAAATTTAAATTTAAATAAATTTTATTTAATTTTATTACGTCACTTTTTTCTTAGTGTAACTATCATACTAAAACCTACTTTAAAATTTCCCATGTGATCTAACCTTCCCAACTGGTTTGCTTTTCTAGCAGGTGTCTGTACATATGGGCGCATTTGTCGGTGTCCGTTTTGTAGTTAAGTCTCTCTTGTGGGGGAACATTTATTATGCTTCAGTTTAAAGCGCCATCTTGTTTAAACTTGCGACTATTATACCTGTAGTGTATCATGATTTCTCTCGAATCGACTTGATGTTCACCAAAAAAAATCGGGTATCAAATGAAAGGCAATTCTTCAGATATTGCAAGTTTGTAGTTATTTTCAGGATCCGTATACTGGTGACCTATGTTCAACTCTAAAGGTAAACACACACATCACATACGAAAATTGTGTAATTGTACGATCATAAAACAAGGCAACTTGTTTCCTCTTTTGCGGGTTCGAGTCCTGCCTGCTGAAACATTTTTTTATTTATTTTTTTTTAAGTATATATTTATTAATAGTAATATATAATATTATAAATAATATATATTATTATTAATAATATATATTATTATTAATAATATGTATTATTATTAATAATATATATATTATTGTTAATAATATATATTATTATCATATAATTCATCATTATGGTATTCAAACATTATACTATGTATGTTGCAATTTAATATTTAATTCACAAAAACTTACGTTTGATTATTGTACATCAGTATGAATTGCACAATATTAATGGACAGTGGTCCAATGTAAGTGTACTGGCTATGCATTCTGAAGGAAGAGAGTTCAATAGAATGGCAATACATTTTAATATATAAAATAATAATAATAAAAATAATTTATAAAAATTATGTTTACGTAGAACGTAAAAACAATGTGTATGAACACGCTCGCCAGACCCACTCGTTGCAGCGATACTCGCTTAAATCGATCGCACGAAATACCCAGCCATCTCCTGACAACTAAAAGTTTATATTTTAAACAAACAAAAACTAACCCGCCTTCGTGACACTGAACAAAATCAACAACCCGTCAACGTGACAACCGATCTCGCGATAATAAACACAAATAATCCAATAAACATTATCAAAAATCAACACAAAACAAACCTACAACAACATAAGGGAATTCCACAGAGCACTTCGAACAAGACAGTGAAGGGCGGATCCAGAAGTATGATTTGGGGTTCGGTTGGCAAAGCATATTTTTGCGCCCTTTTTGAAAAATTTTCTAAAATGCGCCCAAAATAAATTTTTTGCGCCCTTTTTATATTTTACCGTCAAATACAGTAAAAATAAATTCTGCGACACTTTTAATAATAGCATCGAGCCACCGACACCTTAATTAGTGTAAAAAACATAAAGATATTTTAAAAATTACATAATCTTGTTTTTATGGTACTTACTTTATGTCAAACATTTTCAAAACTAAATAACTTACAAATACATATTTTTTACCATGCACTTCAAACCATTTGACGATAATTTTTAATTCGATATAATAATGATACATTTTATACGAACAAAATAAATTTCTTTACCGAAAAAGAAAACCTTTTCGTACAAGGATATCATTCTAGATAGATATAATTCTATATAAACATTTAAACTGTGTGCTTAAATGAAGAGCTGGTAAGTTTATTAAAAGAAATTGAAGATTTTGGATTTTAATCTAATATAGATACCATCCCATTATGAATTCCATTTTAATCCATACATGTCAAATTTTAAAAATATAATTTAAAATTAATATATTTGTTTAATTGCGTTTTGCTTATTTTTATTTAAAACACAAAATAATAACTCAGTGTTTGAGCGATTGAAATCTTACATATTTCATATATATACTAATTAAAATACATTCTTATATATTTCATATAAACATATATACATTATAATAATAAATAAAAATTTTTAAAAACATAAGTGTTTGGGCGATAGAAATCTTATATATTTCATATATGGGCCATTCCACACTAAATCGACCAGCGGGTGGAACTCAGCTTCTGCGATTTCTATGAAATTTAGGTAACTGATAAAGGGTATCGAGATGGGCCACAAATCACTTTTGTATGGTGGTTTGTATTTCTTAAAATAGAAATGCAAGAAACTCCGTTGATAGCTCGTTTTAAAGCTACTATAACAAAGTTTCAGAGCAATTGGGTTGTAACTTCTAAACTTTTACATATTGCCCGTGGTCATTATCTTTGTACTTCAAAATTAAAGTCCTAAAAGGACCCTTTTTAAAATTCTGAAAAAAATCACATATTTTGGTTAATTTAATATAAATGTTCATGCCAAAATTTCAAGATGGTATTGTGATGGCATCATATCTGAAAAAAATATTTTCTAAATTTTTACATATTATTTGTATTGAAAAAAAATATATTTTTTCTACAGTAAAAATAGCAATAATTCTTGAATATTTATGTAACTCTGATTTTTATAATCATATCATATTTAATCTAGTTTTTGAGATATTTAGAGACAATTTGATAAAATATATATTTGATGTTATATATATATATACATGTTATATATGTTATATATATATATATATATATATATATATATATATATATATATATATATATTATATATATATATATATATATATATATATATATATATATATATATATATATATATATATGTTATATATATATATATATATATATTATATATTTGATATATATATATATATATATATATATATATATATATATATATATATGTATGTACATTCTTATTTATCAATTGAAGAAAAAAAAGGTTTAAAGCAAAAAATCAATACGGTATTTTCGGGTTTTTGCGTATCTGTCTATAACCTTATCGGTATTTATTTTTATGTAAAGATGGATGTTTTATAAGGCTAATCCATTCAGTCGATTCTCCCTCATCTTTCCTCTCAGCCATGTTTTAATACGCCGCAAGGATGAAAACGTTCGCTCGGCGCTAGCGTTACTTATGGGCAATGTAGCGAGAATATGAAGGAGAATGTGAATAATTGGGAAAATTTCACGATCACAATCTTCAAGCAGATTAAGCGCATTTAAATTATCACAGTTTTCCTTATTTATATGTATATACCATAATTTCAACTCCGCGATTAATTTTGGCGTAAAAGATTGGGAATCGTTGAAAAAAATTGAGTATTTTTCCGAAATTCGTTTACAGTTTTTTTAAAAAATAAATCTTCAAAAGAAATTTGTGAATCGGAGAATAATATAGAAAGTGAGTACAAATTTGTAGTTTCAGGTGAAAAACGGGACTTCAAATCTTCTGTAATATTTTCAAAAATTGGAATGTATATTGATTGTCTATAATATTCCATAGGATTATTTGAGGGGTAATTTTGTCTATGGTTTTGTCTGCTTGTTTTACGGGAAATCTTTATTTCAATGTCCAACGGCTCCGCCATTTTGGAACATTCTTCGAAAATGTTATTAAAATTATTAATATAATTGTCCCGTTTTTCTTTCAAGAGATTAAATAGATTATGAAGCATGCGTTGTGCCGATTTCAGATCTATTTGAATTTTTTGAAAAAATCAACTAAGCGGAAGAGTTGGTGTTAAAATGTCCGAAAGGCATATTATTGTCACAAAAATTTGGGGATCACAAAGTGATAATATCAATGATCTTGCTTTTGCTGCTGTATGAATATCATTCCAAAAAGATATATGCTCAAGCGTTTCAATTATTTGAGGCAACAGAACTCTAAATTGCAGTACTCCATCATGTCGCTCAATACATCGAGTTTCGCACAGGCCAGAAATCTGCTTTCCCATAACAGTTTTTAATGCGTTCGTCCGTTTGGACGCTAAAAAATGATATAGTCTCTTTCATTGTCCCTATGGAATTTCGCACAGATTGTACTGATGATGATTTTGATATAAATAAATTCAAAATGTGATTCGAACATGGCGAATAAACGACATTAACGGCTTCTTCATTAACAATTGCTACAGCACCGCGAGTTTCTGATGTCACAACAGAGCAGCCATCAGTAGTTATTCCAACACAATATTTTAAATCTAAATTTAGTTTTTTTAGTGTACTTAATACTACATGCCCAATATTAAGGCCTGTTAATTTTATCTCTGATGTAGCTCCGCTTGAACTTCTTATTTCATCATGAAGATATATAAATTTAATAAAATCTTCCCGAACTTGATTTTTGTGAATATACCTTAGAACTATACTCAGTTGAGAGACGTGTGAAATGTCAGTTGTCTCATCAAATAGCACACTATATAATTTTGATTTTTGTATATTATTAATTATTACTGAAATAATATCTTCACCACAGCAGTTAATTATTTCATTCTGCGTCGTTTTGCTGATAAAGGTCGCTCTAGCAGATGAATTTTGTATTTGCTTGCGCAATTCTGAATCTCCACTATTCATCCGATATTTGAGTAATTCTATAAAATTCCCTGCGTTTATTAAACTTTCCTCAGATAACACTCCGTCATCTCTATGACCGCGAAGGGAAATATTTTGACGACCGAGAAAAATTATGGATTCGATTATTGGTTTCAAACGAAGTCGATTATTATTAATTTGAGTTAACCTCTGATTACTCAATTGATTGACAATCTCCCTTTCGGGATTGTTCATAGTTTTTATGAACTCCTTTGCATATTGCACTGCACTTTTATGGTATTGGCATTTTTCGTGATATGACAAATTTCCGTCTTTGCCTAAGAGTTAATTAAGGAATGATACACACATTTTTCCGAAAATTATAATTAGACCATCCTTACCTAACAGTTTGGCAAACGTCTTTAAAGGCTGCAAAACTAGTTTACCCAGTGGCACGTTTGCGAACTATGGGGGCGATTATCACAAGACAACGTGTCTGAGTGCTTCAACATGGCGAAGCCAGCGCAATCCTTGTCGATGTCGTCTCAAGTCAACTCACTGCTCACCAGAATTGGAAAATTGTCAAATGGTGACACCTCCACTTCGGTGGAAGACCTCCTCGTGGAAGTCCCTGGAAACGGCACTCTACACCACCCGGTGTAGAGTGCCGCTAAAGTGAGTGGCGAGCATCTCCCTCAGAGTGAGGGTTCGTGCATTGGGTTTGGGTCTTTGGCCTTATCTGCTTTGCCAACGAGTATCAAGAGGGCGTCCAAATCTGCGTTGGAAAGACCAAGTTGAGGACAACCTGGCAACGCTTGGTATTTCTAACTGGCGTCAGCGCGAGCAAAGCAGATCCGACTGGCGCGGCTTCATCTCAGCGGCCAAAACCGACCCACGGTTGTAAGGGCCATTTAAGTAAGTAAGTTTGTCTGTTATCCTCCAGTCTCAGAATTTACAAAAAATGGGCAATACCTGCAGAAATAGCCTTTTTTTAAATCTGAAAATGCCAGGCAATCAAAATCATTTAAATGCTTTTGGCTGGCATATCGTTTTTCTTCTTTTTAATTTGATATGAATGGAATAAGGGTAAACATAATCTTTTGGAGGTACCCAGATATTTGTTAATAGTTGCATTTTAATTAAATTATTTACTGAAGATCCAACGAAACTTCCAATATCAAGAATAACAGTGGTATCTGCAAATTCAGTTTTTTCAGATTCAGCATTTAAAAAATTAATATCCTCCAGTACAGGAGTTATTGGGTCTGGCGAAATAGCATCGTCACAAACATCATTTATAACTGGTGGATGCAACTCAACAGAGGTTTCTGCTGTATGTTCTAATGTAGAAACATTTTGTGGAACGATAGAAATCGATGCAATCATGTCAACATCGGCTAAAAATATTAAATGCTATTAAAGACAAAGCATAAACAAATACAAAATGCGAAACGTTTTTGAAAAAAAATCTGATAATGATTTCCATTTTCAGTCATTTGTCATATACAATATACAAAAATTTTTAATTTTTTATGTTTTAAACAATTTTTGATGAAATAGAATTGTTTCAGATCCAAAAAAATTAACTATTTTCTTTGTAAGCTTTAACTATTCTAGATCATTATAAATATTTTCTTCTCATTATAATAATATAATAGTTTGGCGCTACAGTTCTGTATAGAACTTCGGCCGAGCTCTCTCACCATTTTGAGCTGTGCGTGTTATATTTGTACTCAAAGTGGTGGGACCTACAGTTTATTGCCGAATCCGAACGGCGGGTGAGAGCTTTTTCATAGGCAATGGTTTTACTCTCGTAGGTTTGCCATTTACTGACGAGAGGTAGCGCGGTATAGAAAAATGTTTCTATGAAAAGATGTTGTTAGCCCCAGTCCAGGCTTGAACCGGGGACCTTTCGGCTCGAAGTCCAACGCACTAACCACTGAGCTACCGCGGCTACATTAAATAAATTAATTAATTTAAATAGAATAGTCTAAATACAAATAATAAACTGTCCAGTTTAGATCCAGATTCTGACTTAGTAAGTTGTTCAACCCAAAATATAGTTTATTTGCTCATTTTTTTATTGTATAATATAGAAAAGTAAGAAAAAAATCGAGAATAAATTTGTCAGAATTGTATTTTTGTACAATCCTTTGCAACTTTATATCCTTTACAACTGATTTTTTATATCAACTAACTGGACCCGTGAACGACTCGTGCATAGATTTTGTGAATGCGTTCGTGTATTTTACGTAAAAATGTCTGAAATTCATCCACGAAATATTTCGTCCAAATACACGTAAGAACTTTCGTAAATTTTTGATAAAATTACGAATATTAATTGTTTATTTTACGAAACTATTCGTAGATTTAAACTACGAAAGCCATTCGTACATAATACGAAAGATTCGTGTTTTATTGAATATTTGTGTACCTTTTTACGAATATATTCGTATATTTTACGAAAGTACTTTTGGCGATAGCTTTCGTACATTTTATGAAACATATGAAACATTTTCGAATCTTTCGTAAAACACACGAATACTTTGTTTTCAAACAAAAAAAAAAACGATGAAAATGACGATTCATTCATAAAAATATTAAATATTATGCACTGATTTGATACATTTGCACTTTTGGCACAAACAGAACTCATACAGAATACATTTTAAAACTGTATATTATAACTATCTGCTTGCGACCGCGATACCAATTAAAATAAAATGCAGCTCTAAGTTGCTATTTGACGCAACACATTTCTGTTTTTACTAATTATTCGTAAAAACACGAATGTTTCGTAAAATTCTACATAAGGCCTTCAAATTTACGAAAGTTTAGTAATTTATTCGTAAAATGTAAAGCTCATACGTTTCATAAACAAATTGTAATAGAAAATATTATAACGAAAGTTTCGTAATTTAAACAATAATTTTTTGTTTTAATTTTACGAATATTGATTCATTGAACATTTTTTGAAAAAATTATAAATTACAAATGTTACGTGTATTCTACAAATTATTCGTGTATTTTACGAAATTTAAAATTACGAACAAATATTTCGTAAAAGGTCCTAGACATTATTTTAAGTGTTTAAATCGAAAAAAACGTTCTGCTCTTTTGTTATGAATCTGAAATATACACCAAAAATAAAAATGGGAGTAAAAGTGGGTGTTGTCAACGAAAATGAGTTTAATATATATAGATAATTTCCGAATTTTTTAAATTTTTAGATTAAGTTTGAACGGTTCGCGAGTAAGTAAGATAACCCCCAATAAAATAAACTCTAACGAAAATTTTGTTGAGGGTTATTTGATTCAATTGTATTGAAAATTGTCTCTGCTAAATACAAATACATTGATTGGAAACGCGAAATTGAGAACATTGAGAGACTACGCAACGGCGGACGAATGTGGCGTAAAGCTCTACGAACAAATACGTAATATATACAGCATACAATTTTATTACGTATGTGAGTGAAAACCTGAAGAAATGTGTAACTCACGAAATTATACAGCATAGTTAATAAAATGTTTATAAAAATTGAAAATAACTACGTTTCCCTTTTTTAAAATTTGAAAGTCAACTTTTTTTTAACCTTTTTAGATATAAATGGTTTTCTATGTGAAAACTTAGAAATTAATTTGATTAATAAATCTCTGTCCGTTGCCCGGGTAAATTTCTAATTTAATATACCCAATTAATACCCGATTTGAAGTGAATATGCCCACTTTTATTTTTATTTTACCCAATTTAATTATATCTCAATGCAACACTGCAATACAGCTTCTTTTTAAAATATCTGATATTTTTGAAATAAAAAACGTATTTTTGTTGAGACAAAATTTAACTAAAAACCAGTTGGGAAGGTTAGATCACTTGGGAAATTTTAAAGTAGGTGTAATTATGATAGTTAGGATTATCAAAATTATAGTCGGTCTAAGCCGACTATAAATACCCTACACATATGTGTGGTTACCATTCAAAGTGATATATATGTCACCAGGGTATACGAATCCTGAAAATAACTACAAACATTCAATCGCTGAAGAATTTCCATTCATTTGATACCCATATTTAGAAATCGGTAGGTGTACCGAATTTCGATTTTTTTTTTTGTGGACCACAAGTCTTTTCGCCGGAAAACGTTATTATCACGTACTTGAGCATGATGTCAATATATATTTGACCAAAAAAGTTTACCTAAGCACGTATACATAAAAATTGTTCTTTATATGTACATTTTATATGAGGTATTTGAACATAAGTGGTCGGATCATAGGTCACAATGAGCCAATTTTTTCGCACATACAGCGTAGGTATATTAGTAATCAAAGTTATAAGTTTCATTTATCTAGCTCTTCAATTTTAAAAGTAGTAGGGATTTCAACAGACGGACAGACAGACAGACAGACAGACAGACAGACAGACAGACAGACAGACATACAGACGGACGCTAAATCGACTGAGGAGGTCATGCTGATCAAGAATATATACACCCAGAAGGAGATGCTTCCTTCTGGGTGTTACAAACGGCGTACCAAACTGAATATACCCTTTCACTCTTAGTGTAGGGTATAAATATATTTCAGGTCTAATGACAAATATGAATATGATTTATGGTTTTACAGAGCATTGTCTAAACTAACGATCAAAATTACTAACCTTTTTACATCGCTTATTATTTGTAAAAGATGCCCTATTACATTTAGAAAAGTTTAAATGCTATAAATTACTGAAAAATAGAAGTTTTTACCAAAAATGCTACGTTAAAATAAACAAAATTTACTCACTACATGTCAGTTTACAAAAAACGAGTTGGGAAAGTTAGGTCACATGGGACGAACTTTTATAGTCGATCGGGCCCGAATATCGAATACCCTACACTCTTGGTGGATATATTACTGGTAAAATTAAGTGGGATATGAAAAGTAATAAAAAACGAGTTGGGAAAGTTAGGTCACATGGGTAAGTTCGGTCACATGGGGCGGATTTTTATAGTCGGTCGGGCCCGACTATGGAATACCCTACACCTTTAGTGGGGATATTAATGTGGGATATTTAATTGCATACCTTAATTTTAAAGTTTTTAATTATGCTGAACCTTAGAATATTTTTCATATATCAGAAATATACGTCTAATATCCCCATAAATTAAAAAATTATATAAAGTATAAAAAAAAAATTGAAAAATGTAATTGGGCGGACCACGCCTATATTTAAAATTTTGAAAGGTAAATATTTCATAGATTTGATTTTAATAATTTACGGATCAAATTTCCACTATGAAAACCCGGGAAATAATGAAAAAAAAAGTGGGCGGATTACGCCCATTTTTGGGCCACATATTTTTAGGTGAATTCTAACAATACGTTTTAAATTTTATAACTATACATTGAATACTTTCCGAGTTATTAGTCCCGAAAGAGTTATATAAAATTGACTTGTATGGGAGGTGGGCGTGTCCGTTGACCGATTTGGCTCATTTTCAAACTCGGTTCCTACTTTTGGCTAAAATATATTGAGACGAAATTTCATCGCATTCTCATCAGTATTTCTCAAGTTATTCTGTATTCGGACAGCAAGACAGCAAGACAGCAAGACGGACAGACAGACAGACGGACATGGCTAAACGGACTCGGGTAATGATGCTGATCAAGAATATATATACTTTTCCATACCGGACACGCCTCCTAAGGGGCGTTACAATATATGCACAAAGTTAATATACCCTGTACCTCATAGGTGTAGGGTATAAAAATGTGGCCGGATTACGCTAATTTTTGTAACACGTATATTTAAGTAAATTTTAACAAAACGTTTTAAATTATATAACTATATCTTCAATACTTTTTGATTTATTGGTTCCCAAAAAGTTATATATAAGTGACTTGTATGGGAGATGGGCGTATCCGTTTACCGATTAGGTTCATTTTCAAACTCAGAACCATTTTTTGGCTTAAACATATTGAAACAAAATTTCATCGCATTCTGACAAGTATTTTTCAAGTTACTCTGTATCCGGTTAGACAGCAAGACAGACAGACGGACAGACATGGCTAAACGGACTCGGGTAGTTATGCTGATCAAGAATATACACACTTTTCCATACCGCACACGCCTCCTAAGGGGCGTTACAATATCTGCACAAACATAATATACCCTGTAACTCATAGGTGTAGGGTATACAAATTACAAAATTTAGACAAATAGTAGCAATATTACTTCGGAAGAAAGAAAGGTTTATCTGGAAACACTGGCGCAGCGTGAAGCATGATGTTGAATGAAGCGCTTTCGTTGTGAAAGCTTTACGTCAGAGGATGCTTTTCGTGTGCATACAAGAAATTTCGGGTACAGTACAGCTTCAACGTACACAAAGCGTAAAAGCCAATTCCCAAAAATAATTACTAAGAATATTTATTACAATTACCCATGCAACTAAAACTGGAAACAATCGATGACACAAATAGTCTTTTGTGTGAATTTGACAATATTTTTTTTTCAATCATAACATTTTTACTTAAAATACCATTAAACACAAAATTTATAAAAAAAAACTTACATTATGCGACTTCTGAATTATTCTCTTGAGATTGACAAAACTTTTTTATTGAATTTCTTTTGTTATCTTGCTGTCTTTTTGACCTTAACTTTCTAAATTGATATTCAGATAATTTCTGAATATCAATCTGTTGTAAATAACTACAACACTCAAATACCTTTTCTGAGTTTTACAGATAATTAACAAATCACTTTGAAAAAAATATTTATATTTTTGTTCTTCGAAAATGTAATTCGTTAAATTCAAAATTTGTGTTTTAAAGGTTCCCACATTATCTCTTTCTTACACACAGCATTTTAGACATTATGTCAAAGTTTAATAAAAGTTAAACGTGAGTTTGAATCCAAGATGCTGTGAGCTTTTGCATAAAATGAGAGCTTTTTCAACGTATGCAGCAAAAGTGTGTAATTCTATTTGGACAAAAATGCCTTTAACTATCTCATTTCTTACCTTGTATTTACTTGTTGTTTCACTCTAGCACTCTAGTGCTTCACAAAATGTAAATGCTTTTTCAAAAGGCGCAAAAAACACAGAAAAACGCAATATCTATATAAGGTCAAAAATACAAAAGTCACAATCTTTTTAAAATCAGGGTCGCACAGTGTACTGCTTAACACGCAAATAATAACTATTAAGTACGATAAAATAACAATATACCCATTAATGCAACTCAGTTTAAATCTAATAAAAATGACTCATAATTATTTGAATATTGTAATTATGTACAAAATGAAAAATTTTGTTATATATAAAATATTTTTGATTCTAAACAAGTGCGACCCAAAAATTTTATTGACCCGGTTTACCAAAAATAAAATTTTATAAATTAACACATTTCGACCCATTGAAAATTTATTTAATTTTCTTTGAAAATAATTATTGCTGTTAGCCCATTCCCACCCAAATAAATTTATTTTCATAAAGTTTACAAGTTTTTGTTTTTTAAGATTTTTTTGAAAAATAAATACGACCCGTGGTAATTCAAAATATATTTGTTTGAGGATTAACCGACATCTACCCAAATATAAATTTGTATGTCGGTTTTTATACCGTACACTAAGAGTGAAAGGGTATATTCAGTTTGGTACGCCGTTTGTAACACCCAGAAGGAAGCATCTCCGGTATGGAAAAGTATACATATTCTTGATCAGCATGACCTCCTAAGTCGATTAGCGATGTTCGTCTGTCTGTCTGTCTGTCTGTCTGTCTGTCTGTCTGTCTGTTGAAATCCCTACTACTTATAAAATTGAAAAGCTAGATAAATGAAACTTATAACTTAGATTACAAATATACCTACGCTGTATGTAAAATTGGCGAGATCGGTCCATTGTGACCTATGATCCGACCACTTATGTTCAAATACCTCATATAAAATGTACATATAAAGATCAATTTTTATGTATACGTGCGTAGGTAAACTTTTTTGGTCAAATATATATTGATATCATGCTCAAATACATGATAATAATGTTTTCCGGCGAAAAGACATGTGGTTCACAAAAAAAAAAATCGAAATTCGGTACACCTACCCATTTGTAAATATGGGTATCAAATGAATGGAAATTCTTCAGCGATTGAATGTTTGTAGTTATTATCAGGATTCGTATACCCTGGAGACCTATATATCACTTTGAATGGTAACCACACATATGTGTAGGGTATTTATAGTCGGCTTAGACCGACTATAATTTTGATAATCCTAACTATCATAATTACACCTACTTTAAAATTTCCCATGTGATCTAACCTTCCCAACTGGTTTAGATTACTTTTTCTAAGAAATTATTGCGACCTGTGAAAATCTAAATATTTAATTTTAGATTAAGCCATCTAGATCCAACATTTTTATTTTTTGAGATTTTCTCAGAATATTTAAATTTATTCAGTATTTACACCCAAACACAAAAATAAAAGATGGCGGCTCTAACAGCATTTTTTCATTTCAGAAACGATATTATTGAATTTGAACAAAATATTTGCGAGACTCCTACGCAAGATTTAATACCTCATGCTTTAGAGTTTCATCAGAAGCAGCTTACATTTCCGTGGGATAATTTCCAAGCTTCGTATCATTCTGTACGAAGTGAAGCCGACAATCCCGATGTGGACAGAAAGAGGCTCAAGGATAAATATTCCAAAGCGTACAACGCATACATTCGCAGTATTGGTTCAACTTCATAAATAATGGAGACCTTCAAACACCCTGTTGAAACTCCTAAGGCTAGAGAAGAAACGACCTCGATACAATTCGCACCCTCTATTAATTTACCCCCATGTGACATGGATATTTTTGAATTTGATTATGTTACGTGGCCCACTTTCAGAGATCTGTTTTCGGCTATGTACATTAACAATTCCCGATTAAGTGAATTATTCTACCTTAATCAAAAGACCCGAGGCGAAGCAAAGGACATTGTAAAAAATGCTCCGCTTACTAATGATGGATTCTCATTAGCATGGTCTTATCTCATAGAACAATATGAGAATAAACGGATGCAAATTAATGCGCAATTAAAAACCCTCTTCAATTTGCAAATAGTTACATTAGAAGCGGGTAGCTCCATTAGGAACCTACAAAGGTCTATAAATGACTGTTTAATAACCCTCCAAAAATTGCAAATTGACACAAATAGATTTGATTTTAATAACGCCCATTTTTGAACCACATATTTTTAGGTGAATTATAACAATATGTTTTAAATTTTATACCTATATCTTGAATACTTTTCGAGTTATTAGTTCCTAAAGAGTTATATAAAAGTGACTTGTATGGGAGGTGGGCGTGTCCGTTGACGGATTTGGCTCATTTTCAAACTCAGTTCTTACTTTTGGCTAAAATATATTCAGACGAAATTTCATCGCATTCTGATCAGTATTTCTCAAGTTTTTCTGTATTCGGACAGCAAGACGGACAGACAGACAGACAGACAGACAGACAGACAGACAGACGGACATGGCTAAAAGGACTCGGGTAGTGATGCTGATCAAGAATATATATACTTTTCCACACCGGACACACCTCCTAAGGGGCGTTACAATATATGCACAAAGTTAATATACCCTGTACCTCATAGGTGTAGGGTATAAAAAGCAAACGAAATACTCGTTTGGTCCACACGCATAGAAAAAAACTTTCCTCACAAAAGAAAAATTGAACAAAAGAACTTCGTTTGTGGAGTTCTTTTGACCAAACCGTTTTTTCGTTTGGACAAAACCGGTTTTTTCGTGTGGACTTAACAAGTTTTTCGTTTGCTTTTTTTAGTTAATAAATTTTAAAAAATATTTTTAGTTATATTTTAATCATTATTATTATTTATTTTTATTCATTAATTTTTTTTTATTAAATTTTTAATAATTTTTTTATAGTTTATTTATTTTTATTTTATATATATATATTAATTTATTTAAAATTTATTAATTTTTATTAATTGAAAAAAAACATGATTTTTACTTTGCCCGGGCGGTGACTTGAACTCTCTTCCTTCAGATTGCAAAGCCAGTACACTTCCATTCGACCACTGTCCATTAACAGTGTGCAATTCATTTTGATGTACGATGAATGAATTATTAAATTGCAACAAACATATTATAATGTTTAAATATCATAATGATGAATTATATGATAATAATATATATTATTAATAATAATAAATATTAAAAAAAAATTTAAAAAAAAAAAAGGGAGTGGTGCAGGCAGGATTCGAAACCGCGTCCTCGTGCATAGAAGGCAGACATTCTATCATTTTGACAGTTTTCAAAAGTTTTTCGATTCTCGCAAATACATTTCAATGTTCATGGTTCCCACCGGTTGGGAACCAGTGGGCTAGAAGCAAAATTGAGGGTTCTCAATTTAAAATAAAAAAATATTGTTAAAATTAGCTTTGTCCCTTTCTACAAAAATGTTTTAATAATACTTGAGATAAATTTCTATAACAATCAATTTAATTATCTATGATAGACTCTTCAATATTTGTTTTTAAATGGCAAAATATTTTCACTGTTGAGAAAAATCTTTAGATTAAATAAAGTTTTCAAAAATAAAATTTTATAAATATTTGACCTTCATTAAAATTTCATGAATGTTCATTATTTCAATCTTAAAATACACATTTTTAGTATTTACTTCATTTAAAAAATAACTTCAAAATAATTTTATTTGAGTTTAATGACAGAAATTAAGTTGTGCAAAAACATCAGCAATAATGTATATTTTTGCTGAACTGTATAATAAATGATATGAAAAATGTGAATTTGTACATTTGTTTCAACTGACAAAAATAACAGATGTATACAATTTACCTCCTCCACATGTAAATTAATATTGGAATGAAAATATATTACATACAAAATAATAAAATAATAAATAGTAAATGTATTTCTCAATATTAGTAATTTGTATTAATATACGAGGCATGATTTTATAAATTTTAATCTGTCAATTTACAATCTTCATAGTGCCTACATTCCGATCGAAAAATTTATCTACCGCTGCAAACCGGATGTAGGCAGGCCACCCGACCCGAATTTAATGTGCCTTTGAGCACACAAAAAATCGAATATTTTGTCGAATTATTATTTTTTAGTTTACAATAAAAATGATAATCCTACTGCTTAAACAAATAAAGCAATTAAAATTATTCAAGTTCTGTTATAAACAATTATGTCCACGGTTAGTGATTTTCGTTCATATAACAATAAAAATTGTTGATTTGTTTCCTATATATTTTTTTACAAATTAACCAACGCTTAGGGGATGCCCCTTATTCATACAATACACAGTGTTGACCGTTAGAAAAGATTATATGTTTAAGGGAGGGGGAAAGATAAAGTAGTGTCGTTGGATGTTTGCTTTAAATTTCCCAATATTAAAACTGTCGGGAAAAACAGACGCAGGTATCGCACACTAAGAAAACAGAATGTTTATGAGAGTGTAGCTGCAACTAAAATACTACTCGCTTTAACAATTCCAATATGCAGGAAATACAAATAAATTGGCAGCAAAATTTTACATAATTTGTAAACATCACATATTTTGTATTATTTGTGAGATGTTTCTTACAATCATCACGAAAAATGTCATATTTGTGGTAGATTCACTGCAACTACTAGAGAAATAGGTAGCTGGCTGCAAATATTCACATATTCCACAGATATTAATGCTTTTGTAGCAAAACTATTAATATTGTCTAAATATCACAAAAAGTGTCAAATATTTGACTTGAATAATTTGCATCTGCAATGATGTTTAAGGCTCTAATACTTTTCAACCATCTTTCGTTTTCTTAGTGCAGTATCGTGCGACTGAAGAACGAATTCTCTCTGTAATGCGAGGTTCTGTTGAGAACCGAGTGGATTACGAAGGGGTGGGCTTGGTTTAATGCCCTAGTAGAACGAGAGAATCAGGACTTGTATTTTCCTCGAACACTTACCATTAAATAGGCTTACCTATAGAATAGGCTAACACACCCTACGGTCCTTCGGTGCTCAAGAGAAGCAATAGAGGATGAAATATTTTCATCCCCTAATAAATATATTGCACGTTGTTGGATTCGATCCAGGAACTCCAAAGAAGATTTTGAAGCCCATGCCCATATGTGCGAATTGTATTCCATCTTAGGCCGAATATAGGTGGTATAGTTAGTGCGCAAGTCAGCGGGAGTGAAGTATGTCTTACACCGTTTCAGAAAACCGAGGCACTTGGCCGCTTCTTTCGACAAATCAAATATGTGATAATTCCAACGGAGGTCACATTGAATTGATATGCCCAGAACGTCAAGAGCAGCAGACTGCGCAATATCCACAGAGTCCATATTTAGGGGAGGGAGGTTTGAATCCATTCTTTTGTGAGATAACAGAAAACATTGGGTCTTGCTTGCATTAAAATCAACTCTATTAGCAAGAGCCCACTCGGAGATTGTTTTCAGGTCATTATTGAGTGTGTCATTCAAAGAGCGCCTTTTACTCTCAATCTCCAAAGAGTTTGGACGCTTGTTGAACGAATATGAATGAGAAATGTTACTGTCATCTGCAAAGGAATGGATTGGGTTCTGGGTTCTGGGTCGATGACAGAAGGTCATTGATAAAAACCGGAAATAGGGACGGGGATAGGACATAACCCTGCGAAACTCCAGAATTGATGGAATGTTGTTCCGAAAGAACACCATCCATCTCAACTCGTATAGAACGACCCTGGAGAAAACTCGATATCCATCGAGTAAAAGATTCACCGACACCAAATGCAATTAGTTTTGTTACGAGGGCTTTATGCCACACTCGATCAAAAGCCTTGGAAATATCCAGAGCAACAACCTTACACTCCCCGAAAAGGTGAACTCAATTATTCCACTTTTCGGAGAGGACCGCTATCAAGTCACCTGTGGATCTGGTCCTACGGAACCATATTGTCGATCACTAAGTACATCGTTTCGCTCTAGATAGTTCACAAGGTGGAAGTTAATTACGCTTTCCATTACCTTGGAGAGCGCAGAGCATATTGCAATGGGTCGGTATTTGGCAGGGTTCGTAGCCTCGCCCTTTTTCGGAACTGGCTGGACATTGGCAATCTTCCAAAAAGATGGAAAAACTCCTGTCGTGTAGGAGATGTTGAAAAGGTTACGCAACGGACAAGCCAGCGTGGACGTGCACTTCTTCAACACATGGCAGATATGCCATCTGGCCCAGAGGCTTTCTTAATATTGAGGTTTGCTAAGATCTTTTAACTGCCCGGGTTTGAAAATGTATCTCCGACATTGCAGAAGAAACAAAATCGACGATGGGCAGTGGTTGATTACTATCTGGGAGCGTTGAAAGACTTCCTATTTCTACCTAACTGCAATCCTGCAAGTCTCATCAAACCAAAAGTGGTCCTTAGGTTTAATGATAATTTTTTTTAAAGGAATGAAGGACCGCATACCTAATAAAATAATATTTTGTACCATTACAACCGCGGCATTTATGTCTCTGTCAGCGAAACACAATATCCAATTAAAGTTGCGAAAAGAATTATTTAACACCACCCCATTTTGTTTTTACGTAAAGTCATACAGTCCTTTTCGGGGCTTTTATCGAAGAGGCGCATAAACTAGAATAAGAAAACTCAGCGGAAACAGTACAGTGGTCGGAATTACCAAGAGGCAAGGACTTTTACATCATATTTTTCATGGTGTGAAGTCAGTAAAAGGTCTAAGACTTTTTGGCTCTGCCCACCGACGCGTGGGAGGTACTTCGATTCCTTCACCAATCCTCCTGTGTTGATAGACCCGAGTTGGTCAACCATGTGGCGTTGTGTACATTAAAGTCACCAGCAACAACAATTTCACTGCCTGGAAACTGTTTCAATATTTTTGATATCGAATCCGATAAGGCATCTAACTTATTACAGGTAGATACGTTATCTACATTCGGACTTCTATAAATGAAACACAAGTGCATGATGTGTGAACAGATTTTACCCAAATAGTGTTAAATTCACTATCTGACACACTATGTTGTTGCTGCAACTGGTAAGTAACGTCACTACGAATATATATGGCGAGACCCCTATGGGCAGAGAATAATGCCAATAGGTGATAACCAGGTATGTTGAAATCCAGTGGATCTGCATCCTCATTAACCTGGGTCTCACCCAGTGCCATTATTTGAGGCCTATTGACGGACACATATGCAGAAAAAGAAGAGTTTTGCGACATTTTCGCTACTGGGCGAGTTCAAAACAAACAAACAAACATACTAATAGCAAGCGGCAGTTTAGACAAACAGCGAGAGCGTTAGAAAACAGTGGCGAGCAGTGTTGTCACTCTACCACAATTGTGGTAGAAATACCAGTTTTTCGGAACTTTTAGATTTCTATCATATTTACTACGGAGGGTTCAAAATCTACCATTTTTTAAAGTTACACTCTAAGAAATCTGATTGAGGAGTAGTGAATTTTATACATTTATAGCATTTAGTTTTCTATTAGTAGTTTTCTAACTTCTTTTACTGGTCCTAACTCCTGAACATAATTGGGTATAGGAAATCCTTTAAATTGGTGGTAAACTTTAAACCTGCAAACTTAATTTGTGCAGTGGAAATCATCATTGGAAAGTTCCTATAATCGCTCCTTAGACATCAAAAACGCACAATAAACCATTTCACTAAAAAATGAGAAAATATATTAGATATACTTTGAATCCTTTCGGACCCCATAACCTAAACCAGACGTGAAGGAGTATGTGTTTATATACAATTATTGATCCAGTATTTTCAACGCAAGTGTATTTTATTAATTTTTTATTAATTTTTTTACCAAAATTCGTTTCATTTAATATTCCTATAAAGGGGAAAATGGGAAGATGTTAATTTTACAAGAGTGTAAATGTTAATTTAGCACGGTTTATCATGTAATTTTGATATCGTGATACTATTTAATTAACAGTACAAAAAGGTAAAAGAAAGCGACTAATCATGTCAATTTTGCAATTTTAATTTAACAAGACATCGAGTTATTCTAACAAGTTATCTAATGTAAATATAACATTATACAACTGTTACATTAACAATATAGCATGGTGAATCAAACAGATAATTCATGTTCAGTTAACAAAATTTTAACGTTAATTATTAACATTATGAAATAATGCTAAATTAATGTATTTTGTTAAAAATTGACACTATGAATCTGTTTGAAAAAAAAACAAAATGAAATCTGTTTAATTTCTGTTTAAATGTACATGATTTTTTCCCTGAGTGTACACAAATGAACTGTTTTGAGCTGAATCGCACTTTTAAAATGGTAAATTTACAGACTCTGCAATGTTTTGTAAAACAACACATTGAAGTGTGTAAAAATGACGTCTAGCACACACACATATATGTGTAACAAGATCATTAGCTGACGCGAACGCTCTTGTCTACGCCATTTTAGATGATAGTTAGAATTATCAAAATTCTAGTCGGTCTAAGGCGACTATAAATACCCTACACATATGTGTGGTTACCATTCAAAGTGGTATATTGGTAACCAGGGTATACGAATCCTGAAAATAATTACAAAATTTCAATCGCTGAAGAATTTCCATTTATTTGATACCCATATTTACAAATGGGTAGGTGTACCGAATTTCGATTTTTTTGGGAACCACAAGTCGTTTAGCGGGAAAACATTATTTTCATGTATTTGAGCATGACTTTGACCAAAAAAGTTTATCTGAGCACGTATACATTAAAATTGATCTGTAGATGTAAATTTAATATGAGGTATTTGAATATAAATGATCAGATCACAGCTGACAATGGACCGATCTGTTCGCACATCCAGCGTAGGTATATAAGTAATCTAAGTTATGAGTTTCATTTATGTAACTCTTCAATTGTTTAAGTAGTAGGGAACAGACAGACAGACGGACATCGCTAAATGCTGATCAAGAATATATATACTTTCCCATACCGGAGATGCTTCCTTCTGGGTGTTACAAAAGGCGTACTAAACTGAATATTCCCTTTCACTCTTAGTGTAGGGTATAATAAATATGCAAGGGGCGGATTATTGGTGAATGTGAATTTAATTTGTGTGCAATTGAAATGACATCTCCGAAGATGTACATTCATTTTTGCGGACATTCGTTAAACAGTTGTGAACTTTTTTTATTTTGTGTACTGTACTGTGTACTGAATCCGCACCCTTGAGATGATATAAAGCCTGATATATAACCTTAAAATACTACCAATTTTGTTGTGCTTTTTTGTTATATATTTATATCGCGATAGTATTTCAGAATAGTGAAGCCACGCTAGTTTATTACATGTGCCGTTAGGTATATTAGTCTTGTCTGTGCACAAGATAAGTTTAAGGATAAACCCTTGACATATGTTTATGTTATGTGGAACTCGCGTTGGTCCTTTTCCAGACCACGTGTGTGAATTGTTTGAATTGCATGCATGTGCATCGCAGGGGTTTATGTATTTAGATAAGTTATGTATTAGGATATTTTAGTTTTAAGAATTAATTAAGGTATAAATATAAGTGATATTATTGCAATAAAGTGAGTTCGTCCGAAACCGCCGTTGTGTCGTGTTGTTATTGAGTAGCAGTATTTTCAGTGTTGTTAAAGAAAAATTTATAATTTGTTTAAGTTTGATTATACAATTGAAATGTTTTAAAATTATAATATCGGCCATTTTTTATTCATCAAATTGGTCAAATATATGTAAAGAATATATACAAATTCTATATATTACGTATTTTCTAAATCTATTCTAAATCTAGCCCAATCTATCAATAATTATAATAATTATGTGACAACACTGGTGGCGAGTGTTAGGCCTTCACCACTGTCTTCGTTACGCACTCTTGCAGTCTCAGCTACGCACGCAGTTAGCGTGGAGTAGGATGGGGAAGGGACAGAATACGAAACCAGTTGGGAAGGTTAGATCACATGGGAAATTTTTAAGTAGGTTTTAGTATGATAGTTAGGATTATCAAAATTATAGTCGGTCTAAGCCGACTATAAATACCCTACACATATGTGTGGTTACCATTAAAAGTGGTATATAAGTCACCAGGTTATACGAATCCTGAAAATAACTACAAACTTTCAATCGCTAAAGAATTTCCATTCATTTGATACCCATATTTACAAATGGGTAGGTGTACCGAATTTCACTTTTTTTTTTTGGAACCACAAGTCGTTTCGCCAGAAACCATTATTTTCATGTATTTGAACATGAGTCAATATATATTTGACCAAAAAAAAGTTTTCCTAAGCACGTATACAGTAAAATTGATCTGTAGATATAAATTTTATACGAGGTATTTGAACATAAGTGGTCGGTTCTCAGGTCACGATAGACCGATCATGTCAATTTTCTTGTTCTTAGATATAGATATATAAGTAATCTAAATCTAAAGTTTCATTGCTCTAGCTCTTCTATTTTTTCTGTAATCGTGATTTCAACAGACAGACGGACAGACAGTCGGACATCGCTAATCGATTCAGGAGGTCATGCTGATCAAGAATATATATACTTTTCCATACCGGAGATACTTCCTTATGGGTGTGACAAACGGCGTACCAAATTGAATATACCCTTTCACTTTTAGTGTATGGTATAAAAACAAATGTACAATTGCAGCAGAAGGCATAGAAAAGCCCGTTGCGTATGCAATTATAAAAAGCAACGACGGCAGCAGGCAGTATTGGTAACTGGCAATGTAGCGAAATTGTTAATAAATAGTTCTGGAAGGTATTTTATTTATTGTTTGTGTTAATTTATTGAGTGTGTTTTGATTTTATTTATTTTATTTATTTTAATGTTTTTATTGTTAAATGTGCAAATTGTGGTGGGCGACACTTATAATAAAATATTGCTCGACACTCGAAAATTATTAGAACAAACTCGACGGACAAAATTTAACGAATTAAATAAATAATAATTGATGACACGTCCCTCTCCCATCGTTGCGCTGACGCTACTCAGCTTCAAAATAATTTTTGATATTATTGTCAAATAATTTATCAAAAATGTTTAACTCGTGTCGCGGTTATTTTAATTTATAAAAATACAAATAATAAATCGCAAACTTTTTGCATAATGTGCCAAGAGAGCTACTGGAAGAAGTCGAATATCAATCGCAGCAAAACCCGAAATTTTAACACCCAGGACTCCGACGATAACGGCTGACATTTTGGCATCTTACATTGTGATCCCTCATCGATAACTGCCATACCAAGTCGTGCTGATCAACTTTTCTTTCAACAACAACAGCGGCAACTCATCGCCCAGCAAACAACGCATCAGCCGTTCATGCGATAAAACTAAAAACCGCAGCGACGACATGATGCTAATGCATTTACTTACATTTTTAACCGTAAAAAATGTTTTATTGTAGCAAAAGCACAAAGTTTTCAGCGTATTTTGTGAAACACGCCAACAAAACAGAAGGCACACACAAAACGAAAGCCGTAAAAATGCCAAACGACAATTAAAAAGGTGAGGAATCATTGAAGTATTTTTTAAATAGATATTTTTGCGCAGGTTTAACTCTACAAAGACTCGCTGATCAAAAAGGCTTCCCCGAATAGATTGTCAGCTAAACGAGCTGCTCTCAATGCCCATGTTCAGCGCGGAGCAACTTTCACGAAGTGAATCAGGACCTAAACATTCCAGTGCCAGCGGAGATTTTGGTCAACAAACGAGGATAAGCTGGAAGACGGAGGGGGCGATGCCAAGCAACCCACTACGAGGAGTACGCGCCCGGCACCAATGTCATGTGTCTGCTCACGGATGGGAAGATCAAGATCCTCCATCCAGGAGGATACACTCGTCGAAATACAGGCCATGGAATCGGAGGCCGCGGCGTTCTACGACCTCGTGAGACAATGCAACAGGAGACAGGACCTTGTCGTCAATAAACCAAAAATAATGAAAAATAATTGTCATTAATTAACAAAAAAAAAAGAACAAGAAACTTACAATTTTCAACAAATTTGTATTTTTGGTTTGTTTACATCATCATATGTTACTTCTGTCATTTTCAGTAGGTCGCAGTGTTGCATTCTTTAGCACTATTTGTAGAACTTTTTTCAAATAAAAATACGTTATACTACGAAAGTTTATATTTTTAAAATTGCACTATTTTCAATTTTTTAAACTCTAGGTTTTTGATAATATGTTAAATGAGATTGAAAAAAATGTAAGTCAAAATTTGACATTTTCAATCGTTTCATAATGTTCGATTACGTTAAAATTTATCTGTACGTTTGTTAACTGGCAGATAACCTAACTTTCAGAATAAGTTTTCCGTTAAATATTTTCATTTTCACCAACACAAATTCTTTAACTTCCGATTAGAACGATACTGTAATAGACTTTCTATCATAATTGGCAACTAATACACGTAAATAAATTAATTAAAAATAAAATTTTCAAATTTAAAGTTTCTTGAATTTGTGAATTTGTTTTTCGTCATATTTGGATATAGCGACGAGAGATTTGCAATATCAATAAACTGTTTCGCTAATATTTCTATTGCCATTTGTCTTATGCTATTTTGCGACATTTAGTATTTCGGAAACAAATTTGTGCACAAATTTCCGCATGATTTTTTGAATGGATTGTCAGGTTATAAATATAACTGAAACATGTTCTATGGGTTAAAGTATCTGCCGGTTAAAGAAATGACAAACAGATATAAAAATTGATTGTGAAATCGAATTTTGCACAAACTGTCGGTTAAAGTGGAAGTTTGTATTTAACTATATATTTTGAAAACGGTCCTAAATTAATTTAAAAAATCAATGCAAATAAAATTCTCAAAATAATAAATTACAATAAATAATAAAAACTACTATAAAAACTAAATATATCTTTAAAAGTTGTTTCTCAAACTGCAGTAAACCATGACACAACAGAAAACAGCTGTTTTTTTTATTTCGTCACACAATTTGTTTACATTTTGGTGAAAGTTTACTCTAATAAAATTGTTTTTGCATGTAAAGGATCTAAAGATGATGAGGAGCGATGAAATTAGGTAAGTCGATGTTACTAGATCCACACAAACATGTACTAATATTTAATGCTTTACAGAGACATGTATGATCAGATATTCAACATCATCAAACAGACGATCAGAAATGTAGAGCGCAAAGGGCTTAATGCGCCGGTAAATATCGCCGGCGCAGGAGAAATGGCAGAACATTGTCAAGGTTCCCGTGGTGGCGGTTAAGTTGCAGAGGTCCACCGCATCGCAGGTGATGAACTAAAAAAACAATAAAAAAAATGGAGGCAAAGGACGCCAATCGTTCGATGGACATTAAAATTAAAATCTAAAAAACGATTTAAACTATTAATGGATTTTTATTTTGTAGAGTGTTGCTGAAAAATGTCAACATATTGCTGTCTTTCGGACGTCGCTATGGACTGGTCGGCCGCATTGGTCTGGGCAAAACGACCCTGTTGCGCATGATCTCCGGGCGACAGCTGGCTATAGCATCGCTCAACTCGGTATTACACGTTGAACAGGAGGTAGTTGGCAATGACAACACAGCCGTCGACATTGTGCTCGAGTGTACCTTTGAGTGCAGACGTTTGATGTCGCGAAGAAAAAGAGATATTGGCACAGTTTTAATAACGGCGTGCAGAATCCACCGATGACCGATGTTTATGCATTTGGTGTAGACGCTCGCGCTCTTCTCCCTTCTGTTGTTGCTAGATGAATCGACAAACATGTTGGACATTAAAGTTGTTTTTCACGATCGTAACTTTCTCGATACAGTGCCGACGGATATTATACCAGCTTTTGGAGGCATACAAGTGAGGTGGATATAACTATGGGTTGAATTGTTTTCTTAATATAAGTTTTACTTGCAGAGGCAACAATGAGCAATTTGAGAAGACGAAAAACGAGATGCACAAGGCACAGCGTCGCGAATACGAAGTGCAAATGGCGCATGGCTCGCACGTGCGTCGTTGGTGCAGTCAAAGATTAAGATGCCATCGAGCTACAGCTCTCTGTCAGCTTGGTCAGATTGTGACGCAATCATTATGCTTGTTTTTCACTATGTCATTTTGTGTCAGTTTCAGGTTAGAAAATTTCATAAATTTGTTGTTTTTGTCAAAGGCAAAGTTTCAAAAATGCTTAAAAGTTTTAAAATTTGATTTCGTTTGATATGGTTAATGAACTTTTTCATTTTGGATTATTTCTGCGGCGTAATAATAATGTAAATGGAACATTATTTTAAATATGACACGAAACGACAGTGATAACCAAGTTTATTGTTGATATTATGTTGTAATTTTTATATATAAATCGTAAAATGAATCATTGATTTGTTTTTTATTGATATACTCTTATATAACACTGTTTATATATGGGCCATTCCACACCAAATCGACCAAAAAAAATCAAATTTTACATTTTACCTTTTCGATTTCAATAAAATTTAGGCCACATGTTCAAATTTAGAAGTTACAACTTATTTGGTATAAAAGCTTGTACTATTAGCTTTAAAAAGAGCCATCAAGTATCTATCATTTCTACTTTAAGAGATATTGAAATATGAACAACCATAGAAAAGTGATTTCTGTCCCATTTTTTGCAACTTTGAACCACTGTATCTCTGAAATTAGTAGGCGTAAAAAATAAACAAAATTTGATCAATGCATATATTGATATCCCTTATCAGTTGCACAAATTGAAATCGAAGAAGGTGAGTTCAAACCGTTAGTCGATTTGGTGTGGAATGGCCCATATTTAAATATGTAATATTTTAAAAATTCTCTCACGCACAGCTCAAAATAGTGAGAGAGCTCGGCCTAAGTTCTTACAGGACTGTAGTGCCAAACTATTATTATATTTTATTAAATACACTGTGTTACATTTAATACTGCATTTTATTTCATAGGATATTTGTAGGGTTTTAATAATGAAAACACTTTTATGCTCGGGCTCTGACAAGGCAATGGTCAGGTAAATAATGAAATAGTGAATTGCCCGATCAGTGCATGATCATGGCCTGAGGTGAGTACATGATCAGGGCACTGCGTTACAAGCACATCGTGCCCATGATTTGTTACCTCGTTTGGCCCTCGCCATAATCCGATCAACTTAAATAACCAGTTGGGAAGATTAGACCCTAGTGGATATTTGCCCGATTAGAAATTATCAGGTTTTCGTCGGGTAACCCCTATCATTGCCTTGTCATGTCCTTGTCATGCTCACCATAGCAGGGTTTACATTATCTAAATAGTCAATGGTCCCGATCATTACTACATTAGTTGTCCCACCTAAGGAAATTCCAATCGGGTAATGATCGGGATTTAATGAGAAAAGCCCTAAATATATTTTTTTTTAAACGAGAAACTATCCGAAATATTTTACCATTATTATGAACATGTTTTTTACGAAATATTTACAGTGAACGATTATTTATCATCATATGTACATATAATAATCACTCATACCTTCTTATCTTAAATTTAATATATAATTTTTAGTTTTCCAAATGTAAAAATAATGATATAAAATGACAGTAAATATTATCATTAAAATAATAATTTTATCAGTTGTCTAAAATCATAATATATGTTTAACATTGCTAGCCTTGATACAATAATACAGGCAATTCACACTGAGATTAATCAAACTGCTTAAAATTTGAATCCGTCGTTTTAAAATCTTTTTAAAACCCATATTTAAACCTAACATTGATATATCTGCTGCAAATCGGACGTAAGATGACCACCCGATTGACTGAAACGCACATTTGAGCTCTCAAAATTTACATTTTTAATATATACATACAAATGAATTAATTCATGTGTTTATAATCTTAATGACACATTAAATTAAACTTGATTTAAACTAAACACAACTGTTCTAAAAAATGTAAGTATCGTTTTTTTATTGAAAACTGCCTTGTGTTACAATCAAGAACAAAACGCCAAAAGCATTTTGTTAACACGTACGATTTGGAATTGCTGTTGTCTCATCAGGATCCCGTGATTCATATTACAATTAGTTAAAATTATGTAATATGAAGTTGAATCGACCTCCGCGATGTGCAAAGCATGCAACCAGTGGTGCAAATCTTTGGTGGCCATGGGCTCCTCATCAATTCCAAGACCCAATCAGACTACGCGGTAGATGCGGGATTCTTGCATCTGGGGTTTTCCAGCAAAAACCATGCAGCAGAGGACCTGTTAACATAATATCCAAATCCTTGACAAGTCTGACGTTATTGTTAGCATCGGCCTTCCAACGCAGGGTCTCGATGATGTCATAATTAATTTCTAAATCCATCTCGTCGATCATACAGCCTTTTGTGGAGGAGTCTCGCAGTGTTTGCACGTCTATGATGTTTGTCCATGTCGTCAGAGCAGTCCTACTGCGATAATGCAACGAAATGGTTGGAGAAAACAGCCATGTGATTTCCAATAAATTAAAATGAAAAATACTTACAATTTCAATCAATCGTTAAAAATTTTCATTTTTGTTTATTGACATCATAAATTAAAAACATATGTTTCTTCTCTCACTTTCAGTAGTTCGCAGTGTTGCATAAGTCCACACTTTCGCACTTTATTTTTTAAACTTAAAAGTACGAAATACTTTACAGTTCGTACTAATTACTATCTTTCATTTTTTTTATAGAAATGTATGTTTTGTTTCAGAAGTACAAAAGTTAATATTTTAAAAATTGTAATATTTCCAATTCTTATAACTCTAGCTCTCTGATAATAAAATTCTGTACATTTGTTAACTGATTTAAAAAAAAAATAGTTCGTTAATATTTTACATTTTGAATTCTTAAATAAATTTAAAAAATCAATACAAATAAATTTCCCGCAAAATGTTAAATTACAATAGTTATTAAGAACTACGTACAATATCTTTAATAGTAGTATTCAAAGTACTTTCTCAAACTGCAGACAACCCTGTTTCTGCAGTAAGTCCTGACACAACAGAAAACAGCTGTTTTTGTTATTTCGGCACAAAAAATTTCACATTAAAGAAAGTTGTGATTTTGCGAAACATTTTGAAGTGATAAATAATAATAGTTTGGCGCTATATCTTTGATAATCCCAGGCCGAGCCCTCTCTCAACATTTGAGTTCAAAGACCAAATCGAACGACGCAGTGAGAGGGGTTTTTAAAAGACACTTTATGTTGTTGCCATTGTCTGCCGAGAAGAGGTCCAGTATTGAAAAAAAAAATATATCCGCATTAGTACTCAGCACCGATAAAACCGAGGATGGAATAAGGTTAGTCGAACGTACTAGATGCACACAGACTACTACTTATGTTCGATGTTTTATAGGGACCTGTGCGATCAGTTCTTCAACATCAACAAACTGACGAGAAAAAATGTGGAACGCAAAGTGCTACATCCGGCAATGTAAGTGTGAACAAATATATATATATATATATATATATATATATATATATATATATATATATATATATATATATAAATTACTTAACTAAAACACTTTCGGCGCAGATAGTCGACAGCAAAAAACTGCAGAAAGCCTAGACTAAGCTGCATCAGAATTAGGGGAAGTAACAGGACATTTGCGAGGGTGCCGGTTAAGCTGTAGAGCGCCACCGCTCACAGGTGACGAGCAACAAGAACATAGACAATAAAATTAAATAATTCGATTTGGCCTTTGGCGACAAGTAGCTCACACACGATTTAGTCTATTAAAATAATTTAAAATATATATTTTTATTTTGTAGAGTGTTGCAGCAAAACGCCAACGTGCTGCTGTTCTTTGGAAGTCGCTATGGACTGATCGGCGGCTATGGTCTGTGTAAAACGACGTTGTTGCGGATGATCTCCGAGCGACAGCTGGCCATACCATCGCACATCTCGGATTTGCACGTTGAACAGGAGGTAGTTGGCGATTTTGACTTTGAGCGCATGCACTCAGTGCTGAGCTGACCACTGGCTATGCAAAGATGCTAAAAATTGAGGCAAACAAGGCGGTGACGCGCGCCTCTGTGATATTGCTAACGGTTCTCACGTTCTAGCAATGTTGTGTGATAGTTTTACAGATAGTTACAGATTATCACAGGCACCTGCAACTACCTTGCACCAACAAGTTAATGGTCAAGTTAGTATGCGGCAGAGCCGCCATCGAGTTAAATCTCTCTGTCAGCGTGGACAGATTGTGACGCAATAATTATGCTTGCTTTTCACTATGTCATTTTGCGTCAGTTTCATGTTGGTAAATATCACAAATGTATTGGTTTTAGTCAATAGCAAAGTTTAAAAAATTGTTGAAATGTTTGTATTTCTATTTCGTTTAACATTGGTTAATGAACATTTTAATTTAGGATAGTTTCTCCGGCGTAACAATAATGTAAATAAAGAATAATGTGAATATGACACAAAATGACAGTGATAACCAAAGTTAGACTGATTAATTTATTTTTGTTGTTGTAATTTTCATATGTAAATCAAAAAATGAATCGTTGATTTGATTTCATTGATATATTCCGATAAGTCTTATAGACAATTTTTTATATATTTAAATATGTAATATTTTTAAAATTCTTTTATTTACATTACATTTAATACTGAATTTTATTCGATAGTGTATTTGTAGGGTTTTTACAATGTAAACATTTTTATGCTCGGGTTTTGACAAGGCAATGGCCAGGTAAATAATGAAATGGGGAATTACCCGATAAGTGCATGATCATGGCCTGAGGTGAGTACATGATCAGGGCACTGCGTTACAAGGACATCGTGCCCATGATTTGTACCTTGTTTGGGCCTTGGCATAACTCGATCATCTCAAATAATGACATGATCAGTTCATGAGCATGGCCCTACCCAAATTTCTACTAGGGCAAACGAGTAATTTTTTAGGTGCGAGTAAGTGCGGGTTTGAAGGTTTCCATTGGGTACAAATCTACCCTTTATATCCGATAAATTCGTCAGTGTCTAAAAGTGGTGGGACCTACAGTTTAATTCCGAATCCGAAAGGCGGGTAAAAGCTTCTCATATGCAATGTTAGGTCACGTATGTTTGCCATTTACTGCCGAGAGGTAGTGACAGGGTTACCGTTATGCGACTAAAGTGGCAAAATGTGACCTTTTTATTGTCATGAGACGACTTTTCAAAAATGACCTAATTTTGCGACTTTTTAGAATTTGGAGTGACTTTTGAAACTTTTTAGATTTATTTAAATTTTTTCAGAAAAATTTATTTAAAATTGACCTCCAAAACATTTTTAAAGTTTCGGTCCATAAGTTTAAAAAACATAATATTTTCAAATACGGAAATTTTGGTCAAAGCAAATAATGCAAAAAAAAAAACGTAAATTTAAAAATTCTCCGATTTGTGACAAATAAAAAACTTAACAAGTTTTCAGTTATAAGTGATCGATAAAAAAAAATCAAAAAAGTGGGAAAACAATTGTGGATATTTTGTTTAGCTAACCGTTCTACATCGTATATAATTATTGCAAAAATATAATGTGTATCCCAGGAAACTGATAGAAATATGACCATTCGGTTTCGGGAGACCATCTTCATTGATAGTTAACGTGGTCGAAAATCTGGATTTATATATCGTAAATTTGCGGTGAAAGTAAAGAGTAGAATCTAAGCCCAACAATCAATAGGAGACGTGGCAAAATATTCATGTATTTCACATATGCACATTTTCAGAAAGTAAAGATCAAATTTAAATTGAGATCATTTAAAATTCCAAATAAAAGTGATCAAATAAAAGTGATCAATATTGAAATGTTTATAACGTATATATTATTCAGATTGTTTTTGACGAATACCCCGTACCTTTTCTATTTGCTTAATTTCTGCACAATTTGGTAGGTTTGCTTGTGTATCAATTGAAAATCATTTTACTGTAGTCGAGGAGGTCTTACAGAAGACTGTGTTAGGCCAAATTATGTGGACACTTCACGTTCATACACCAAGAATTCTTGAATGTAAATATTGGAGTTTATTGTGCCCGCGATGATGGAAGTATTACTTCTTATATATCAACTGCAGATTTGTAGCAAAATATTGAAATGGAACTGTTTTGGAATTTCCATTGCTTCTTGGTCTTAACACATTTCCTTATGAATCTGCAGTATAAAATTCCTGACAAGGAAGTTGTAAAAAATCAGCTAAGACGTACTTTTCGTCGTTTATTATGTACACTAACAATAATTTTACGAAATATTTTTTCGTAATTTTTCATTTCGTAAAATACAGAAATAATTCTGTATTATACGAATATATGTAATTTCTATTTTTTTCCAAATTATTTTTTACGAACGATTAGTGTTTACGCCAAAACTCTTGCAGTGTAAACCCTTTATAACAATTTTTGACAGCTGAAAATTGGAAAGGTGAATTTCTACCCTCTTTTTTAACCCTCCTTCTTTGAGGTTCTTGGGGCTGCAATTGCGCAGAGCTCGGTTTCTTTGCTGCCACCCATCAACCGAAGAACAATATTTAAGTAAGAACTACGTTCACCATCATTAAATTATATTTAAAATATCTATTTTATATATTGGAATTCCCTTAATTATTTCCAATTATATCTTGTATTTTACACATATTTAAACATTATATAGCAAACCTTGTGGTTTGTCCTTAATTGTAATATATATTGCTCAAATAAATAAATACGAAAGACCATAAACTTTTGTCTTTTGATTAAATTTGAATTTATTGTAAAATCCGAAAATAGACGCCTTTCTGCGTAAACAACAACAAAATTATGAATATTTCGTTTAAATTCTAAACTTTCGCTATATTACTTTCTTTTACAATGTTTTTACGAAAGAATAACATTTTTTACGAATGAGCTTTATATTTTACGAATAAATGACTAAACTTTCGTAAATTTTGAGGTTATATATAAAGTTTTACGAAACAGTTTAGGAATCATTAGTAAGAACAGAAATCAGAGGGTCAAATAGCAACTTGGAGTTTCATTTTATTTTAATTGGTATCACGGTCGGAAGCACAATAGTTATAAAATAAAAACAGCTTTAAAATGTGTTCTGTGTGAGTTCTGTTTGTGCTAAAATTGCAAAAGTAACAAATTAGTACATAATCTATCTATATATATAATAAATGAAATGTCCTGTGTGTGCCAGAGCATCACGGGAGAACGAACCAACGGATTTTCCTGATTTTTTGTGTTTTGTTCGTGTCAATACAAGAGTGGTTTAGGAAAAAAGAAAAGTTGGAAAAATCACAAGGAAAACCCGGAAAATCTAAATTTGACCCTAGGAACTTGCAATATGGACAGGGTGTTCATTTCCCGACGTAAGTGCTTAGTACGAAGGGATTTTTGGAAATTAGCCTCCAAAGGTACAAATATGGGCGCGGAAAAACTGAACTTTTAATTCAAAATATCTGTGTGTCATGAAATTGGGCTAAGTAATAAATATTGTTGTTGATTATCTTTTTGGTAAATTAGGGCGGAATATTATAAAGGGGCGTGTCACCTCCCATATAATCAAAACTTTAAAAATGCTCCTATGACCACCTATGAGTTATAAAAATGGAACAAAGGTTCTTATTAAAAAGTAGAATCGTCAAGTAAATTATCGGCGGGATTGGACAATGGGGAGTGGCACCTACCATAAAACCAAAACCTTAAAATTGCTATAACTCTTTACCTACCAACAGCAGAGTTTTAAATTCGAAGCAAGAGATCAATTAAACATCATCCCGTAGTAAGTGCGCGAGATTGTACAACGGGGTGTGGCACTTTAAAATCGAAATAAAAGATTATATAAAACATTGTAATCGTCACGTAGAATAAGTTCTGGAAAAAATCCGGAAAAAAACTTCCCACCATTTCCACAAAGTATGTTCAAAATATAAATTTACATTTTTAAAATTTCAATTTCCTCAATAATTTTCTGTCAGAATATTTATGCGTAAATCTGGAAAAAAATTCCTATAAAATGAAATTGACGATATGAAACTATGAGTGATTTTCCTACATTCGTATTCACTGTGATACCAAATTTCCTAAAAGTGAAAATATTTCGGGGGGAAAATTTGTTCATGATTGGACTGAATATGTATAAATATCACAAAAGTCGTGTTAATCAATTGAACATAACTTAAGCAATAGGGAAGCAAAATAAAACACTGAAGTCTCATTTAAAAGATAATAAAATTGCTAACATTTTGATTTTAGAGTGATCATTTTTAAACAAAGTTTATTTAAAAAGGATATATCTCAAAAAGCAATGGCGAAAGTCTACTTAAAAATTAAAATCAGCTTTTTGACATTTTATTATTAATGAAAAATGTCAAAAAAGTAGACTTTAATTTTAAACTTGACTTTAAATTGTCTTTGAAATAAAAATGCATATCGTTTTTTTATAATAATTATTTTTACAAATTCAAATGCGGATATTGTGGTCAAAGCAAATAATGCAAAAAAAAACAGTAAATTTAAAAATGCACGTGTATGTCAAATGCAAATAAACTTCTTTAACGAATTGATCCAGAAAAACAGGGAAACACGATTATATTATTTTTAGCGAACTTTAAGAATATACAGGATTTTCTCATGTGTGCAGCCAAAAGTAGAGTTTTCTTGTACGGTGTAACAGTAGTCCAACGGGCTCAGAAGTTATGTATAAAAATGTTGTACAATGTTGAACATTTTTATTTCGGTGTTATTTTTATTTGGGGCTATTTTTAAATGCATTGCGTGTTTTCCAGGAAAAACGGGGTCTTATTTCATTACACAAATATATACCAATTCTGAGGTCTTATTGATTTAGGGTCTTATTTCATTTCAAATTATTACACTCAGAAAATTTTGACAGATAAATTTTTATCTCGGCTCATGTTAAATATATATGATAAATTTTTTTACAGAAAACAAAAAAAAAATTAAAAATTAACAAGATATTTTTTACATGGTTCATACTGTTAAAATAACACGGGGGAATTCAGCATGATAACATTATCACAGTGTTAAATTTACGCGTAAAAGTGTAAAATTAATACGATATATTGTTATACGTATATCAATGACATTTGAAAAATTTCAAACAAATATTTTATTAATTGGCGCTTATTCAACAATTCTTTGGGAAGCATCATTAATTGATTTATTCTTTTTTAATTTTGCATTTATATATATAACATTTACTATAGACTGACGATGGATTAACACGTTTTCAAATTTATGTGGAGAATTTTTTCAGCGAAATCCGAAGATAGAAAATGGACCCGCCAGGTCATCTTTTCACACCAAAATCGACTATTTCAAAATTTAAATGAAATGAGGACTTCCAAAGGCAATAATCTAAAAAAGTGGGTAAAAATATAGATACAATTTGTATTATATTCTTTACATCTAATATTTCGTCATTTTGCAGCGAAATGGTTAATTGTGCGTCTCTGACGCAGACTGGGTGTTACAAACGGTGTACCAAACTTACTATACTCTTGGGCATTTGTAGGGCATAAAAATAATACAAGAGCAAATTTATGTGAAAATAGAAGTTTTCTTAGGAAGTTTCTCACAATCCCCCCTGATACGTCAGAAATGCAGAACGAACGACCCCGCTATAAAATGAGGAAGATATTGGATATCCTTTGAACCCTTTCGGACCCCATAGCGTCTAAACCAGAGCGTCTAAACCAGACGTGAAGAAGTATATGTTTATATCTACTGACCATGTAAATCAAGATTTTAAACGAAAGTAAATTTTATTAATTGTTGTATTGGAAATAATAAAAATTAATTAATTAATTAATTACCAGATTTCGTTTCATTTAATATTTCTATATATATGGAAAACAATGGGAACATGTTAAAAGAACGAGAGTATTAATGTTAATTATAACATCGGGATATTATTAAATTAACAGTACAAAAAGGTAAAACAAAGCGATGAATCATGTCAAATAAACATTTTTCAATTTTAATTTAACAAGACATCGAGTTATTCTAACAAGTTATCAAATGTAAATCTAACATTATACAACTGTTACATTAAAATTATCGCATGGTGAATCAAACCGATAATTCATGTTCAGTTCATGTTCAGTATGTAATGTTAATAATTAATATTATGAAATCATGTTAAATTCCTGTATCTTGTTAAAAATTAACACTATGAATCTGTTTGAAAAAAAAAAAAACAACATGAAATCTGTTTAATTTCTGTTTAAATTTACATGATTTTTTCCCTGAGTGTATTAATAAAAAATTATTTACGTAAATGTAAACGAAAAGGAATTCGTTGGAATTTCTGACGCTTTTTTGAGAAATAAATTTTTGTTTCGTTTTACGTTAGAAGAGAGTTATATTATTTAAATATATTTTTTGTTAAAAAACTTAAGAACTATGTAAAAAAAAAAATTGCTCAAATAAAAATTTTAAAAATAATTGTTTAAAAAAATAAGATTGTAATTCCAATAATTTTTAGTTCGGAAAAAACGTTTCTTCGACAAAAATAACGTAAATATTGTTCCAAACAAAGTTTTTCAACAAAAAAAAAATGTATGCAATGATCATTTTTGTAAAGAAGGTATACATTTTTTAAATATATATTTTTGAATATATATAACCTTTTACTAGTATAGAATTTTTAATTTCCTCAATTCGTTTTAACATCAAACATCAATTTAACATTGTCAGAATAAGAATGACTAAAGATAAAGTCAAATGAGATTAATTTTTATCACTGTTTTGCTCTGATCTTCTTTTATCGTTTTTTGCTTTTAGAAAATATTGTTTCGTTTTTACTCAAAACATTTCGATTATTGAGTGTATTTTAATTTTGACCAATTTAGTATAATTTTGTTAATATAATTTTGTGGGCTTTTTTGGTCTAGTTTGATGCAAATAAAAGATTTTATTTCATTTTTTCTCCGACGTTTCGCTGCTTTTTTGTCAGCTTCTTCAGGGATTTTATTGAATCTTTTTTGAAATAAAAAATATATTTTTTTTTTACACATAAATATCACATATAACATTTTTGAATATTTCTAAAACATTTAACACTTACAAGTCAAGTTTTACATTTGTCAAGTTAAAATTATATTATAATTAACACAACATTAAACAATTAAATACAAAACATTGTCAAGAATTTGTCAAAAAATTAAATAAAAATATCACAGTCCGTTTCATTTGGTGTTTATATTGCTACTGCATATATTGAGTTGATGTTGTATTTATCTTCATTGGTGTTCATCGTTTTATTGTTTAAACCACTTTTGATCTGATCGTGTGATATTATAAAATTTTAATTTACAGCCATATACATTTTTATACCCTACACTAAGAGTAAAACGGTTTGGTACGCCGTTTGTAACACCCACAACGAAGCATATCCGGTATGGAAAAGTATATATATTCTTGAACAGCATGACTGCTTGAGTCAATTTAGCGACGTCCCTCTGTCCGTCGGTCTGTTGAAATAACTACTACTGAAAATTAAGAGTTAGGTCAATGAAACTCCTAATTTAGATTATATGTGCTATATGTGCAAAAAAATGGCGTGAGCGATCCATTGCGACCTGTGAACCGACCAATTATGTTCAAATACCTCATAAAATTTATATCTACAGATGAATTTTACTTTATAAGGGGTTAAATGAACTTTTTGATCATATATATATTGACTTTATGATCAAATTCACTAAGGAAAAAGTGACGTAATAAAATTAAATAAAATTTATTTAAATTTGATTTAAATACTTTTGTAATAAAAAACGTAATACTCCATACAAAAAATATTACGCGCGTATTTAATTTTTAATTAAATTAAAAGTATTTAATTTTATTAAAAATTTCGAAAAAAGAAAAATAAAATAATAATTTTATCTCATTTAAAGAAGATTAGGAACATTCTTTATATGAAATAAATATTATTGTGTTTAAATTAAAATGATATAACTTTAATAAAAAGTAATAAATAGTATTTGCTTTAAATTTTATTACAAACGTATTAAATTTAAATAAAAAGTATTTACATCAAATTTTATTACGTACGTAATAAATTTAAATAAAAAGCATTTACATCCAGTTTAAATAAAAAGTATTTAATTTAAATGCAAAAGACTACGGGTGAAAAACGTGTCGAAAAGTTTTTAAATTTATTGCTTTTTTATTTAATTTTATTACTTTTTTCTCTCAGTGTACATGAACACAAATACATGAAGATACAATTTTTTTACGAACCGTGGTTCAAAAAAAAAATCGAAATTCGGTACACATATCCATTTGTACATATGAGTATCAAATAAAACAAAATTCTTCCGCGATTGCAATTTTGTAGTTATTTTCAGGATTCGTATACCCTGGTAACCTATGCCCACTTTAAATGGTATCCTCACACATTATCACATATGTGTAGAGTATTAATTTTTTTTTTTTTTTACAAATTAACCAACGCTCAGGGGATGCCCCCTATTCATGCAAAGCACAGTGTTGATCGTAAGAAGGGATGATAGGTTAAAAGGAGGGAGGAAAGATAGAGTAGTGTCGGTGAATGTTTGTTTTGAACTTGCCAATATCAAAAATGTCCGGAAAAACGTACGCAGGGAGATTGTTCCAAAAACGAATCGTGCGACTGAAGAACGAATTCTCTCTATAATGCGTGGTTCTGTTGAGAGCCGAGTCGACTACGAAGGGGTGGGCTTGGTTTGACGCCCGAGTAGAACGAGAGAACACACGACCTGGTGGAATCAGGCCATGTATTTCCCTCGAACACTTGCCGTTGTAATACCTATAAAACAGGCTTACACACCCAACGGTCCTTCGGTGCTCAAGAGAACCAATAGACGATGAAATATTTTCATCCCCTATTAAATATATCGCACGTTGTTGGATTCGGTCCAGGAACTCCAAGGAGGATTTTGAAGCCCCTGCCCAAATGTGCGAAGATTTGTAAAATGTTTCATAAATGTACGAATGCTATCTTCAAAAGTACGAATACTTTCGTAAAATGTGCGAATATAGTCGTTAAAAGGTACACACATATTCATAAAATCTACGAATATTTTCGTAAAATAAACAATTAATATTCGTAAATTTTCGAAAGTTCTTTTGTGTATTATACGAAATATTTCGTGGATAAATTTCACGAATTTTTTCGTAAAATACACGAACGATTCGTGTATTTTAAGCAGATTTTAATTTGAGTGTAGCACTTGAAGTTCTCAAAAACTTTTAATATTTTGATACATGTTAATAGAACGAGAGTATTAATGTTAATTATAACATTGGGACATTATTAAATTAACAGTACAAAAAGGTAAAACAAAGCGATGAATCATGTCAAATAAACATTTTTCAATTTTAATTTAACAAGACATCGAGTTATTCTAACAAGTTATCAAATGTAAATCTAACATTATACAACTGTTACATTAAAATTATCGCATGGTGAATCAAACCGATAATTATACCCTACACTAAGAGTGAAAGGGTATATTCAGTTTGGTACGCCGTTTGTAACACCCAGAAGGAAGCATCTCCGGTATGGAAAAGTATATATATTCTTGATCAGCATGACCTCCTGAGTCGATTTAGCGATGTCCGTCTGTCCGTCTGTCTGTCCGTCTGTCTGTCTGTCTGTCTGTCTGTCTGTCTGTCTGTCTGTCTGTCCGTCTGTCTGTCCGTCTGTCTGTTGAAATCCCTACTACTTTTAAAATTGAAAAGCTAGATAAATGAAACTTATAACTTAGATTACTAATATACCTACGCTGTATGTGCGAAAAATTGGCGAGATCGGTTCATTGTGACCTATGATCCGACCACTTATGTTCAAATACCTCATATAAAATGTAGATATAAAGATCAATTTTTATCTATACGTGCTTAGGAAAACTTTGTTGTTCAAATATATATTGATATCATGCTCAAATACATGATAATAATGTTTTCCGGCGAAAAGACTTGTGGTTCACAAAAAAAAAATCGAAATTCGGTATACCTACCCATTTGTAAATATGGGTATCAAATGAAAGAAAAATCTTCAGGGATGGAAAGTTTGTAGTTATTTTCAGGATTCGCATACCATGGTGACCTATATATCACTTTGAATGGTAACCACACATATGTGGAGGGTATTTATAGTCGGCTTAGACCGACTATAATTTTGATAATACTAACTATCATAATTACACCTACTTTAAAATTTCCCATGTGATCTAACGTTCCCAACTGGTTCATGTTCAGTATGTAATGTTAATAATTAATATTATGAAATCATGTTAAATTCCTGTATCTTGTTAAAAATTAACACTATGAATCTGTTTGAAAAAAAAAACAACATGAAATCTGTTTAATTTCTGTTTAAATTTACATGATTTTTTCCCTGAGTGTATGAATAAAAAAATATTTACTTAAATGTAAACGAAAAGGAATTCGTTGGAATTTCTGACGCTTTTTTGAGGAATAAATTTTTGTTTCGTTTTACGTTAGAAGAGAGTTATATTATTTAAATATATTTTTTGTTAAAAAACTAAAGAACTATGTAAAAAAAAAAGTTGCTCAAATAAAATTTTAAAATTAATTGTTTAAAAAAATAAGATTGTAATTCCAATAATTTTTAGTTCGGAAAAAACGTTTCTTCGACAAAAATAACGTAAATATTGTTCCAAACAAAGTTTTTCAACAAAAAAAAAATGTATGCAATGATCATTTTTGTAAAGAAGGTATACATTTTTTAAATATATATTTTTGAATATATATAACCTTTTATTAGTATAGCATTTTTAATTTCCTCAATTCGTTTTAACATCAATCAAATTTTGTCAGAATAAGAATGACTAAAGATAAAGTCAAATGAGATTAATTTTTATCACTGTTTTGCTCTGATCTTCTTTTATCGTTTTTTGCTTTTAGAAAATATTGTTTCGTTTTTACTCAAAACATTTCGATTATTGAGTGTATTTTAATTTTGACCAATTTAGTATAATTTTGTTAATATAATTTTGTGGGCTTTTTTGGTCTAGTTTGATGCAAATAAAAGATTTTATTTCATTTTTTCTCCGACGTTTCGCTGCTTTTTTGTCAGCTTCTTCAGGGATTTTATTGAATCTTTTTTGAAATAAAAAATATATTTTTTTTTTACACATAAATATCACATATAACATTTTTGAATATTTCTAAAACATTTAACACTTACAAGTCAAGTTTTACATTTGTCAAGTTAAAATTATATTATAGTTAACACAACATTAAACAATTAAATACAAAACATTGTCAAGAATTTGTCAAAAAATTAAATAAAAATATCACAGTCCGTTTCATTTGGTGTTTATATTGCTACTGCATATATTGCGTTGATGTTGTATTTATCTTCATTGGTGTTCATCGTTTTATTGTTTAAACCACTTTTGATCTGATCGTGTGATATTATAAAATTTTAATTTACAGCCATATACATTTTTATACCCTACACTAAGAGTGAAACGGTTTGGTACGCCGTTTGTAACACCCACAACGAAGCATATCCGGTATGGAAAAGTATATATATTCTTGAACAGCATGACTGCTTGAGTCAATTTATCGACGTCCCTCTGTCCGTCGGTCTGTTGAAATAACTACTACTGAAAATTAAGAGTTAGGTCAATGAAACTCCTAATTTAGATTATATGTGCTATATGTGCAAAAAAATGGCGTGAGCGATCCATTGCGACCTGTGAACCGACCAATTATGTTCAAATACCTCATAAAATTTATATCTACAGATGAATTTTACTTTATAAGGGGTTAAATGAACTTTTTGATCATATATATATTGACTTTATGATCAAATTCACTAAGGAAAAAGTGACGTAATAAAATTAAATAAAATTTATTTAAATTTGATTTAAATACTTTTGTAATAAAAAACGTAATACTCCATACAAAAAATATTACGCGCGTATTTAATTTTTAATTAAATAAAAAGTATTTAATTTTATTAAAAATTTCGAAAAAAGAAAAATAATAATTTTATCTCATATAAAGAAGATTAGGAACATTCTTTATATGAAATAAATATTATTGTGTTTAAATTAAAATGTTATAACTTTAATAAAAAGTAATAAATAGTATTTACTTTAAATTTTATTACATACGTATTAAATTTAAATAAAAAGTATTTACATCAAATTTTTTTACGTACGTAATAAATTTAAATAAAAAGCATTTACATCCAGTTTAAATAAAAATATTTAATTTAAATGCAAAAGACTACGGGTGAAAAACGTGTCGAAAAGTATTTAAATTTATTGCTTTTTTATTTAATTTTATTACTTTTTTCCCTCAGTGTACATGAACACAAATACATGAAGATACAATTTTTTTACGAACCGTGGTTCAAAAAAAAAATCGAAATTCGGTACACATATCCATTTGTACATATGAGTATCAAATAAAACAAAATTCTTCCGCGATTGCAATTTTGTAATTATTTTCAGGATTCGTATACCCTGGTAACCTATGCCCACTTTAAATGGTATCCTCACACATTATCACATATGTGTAGAGTATTAATAGTCAGCTTAGACCGACTATGACTGACTTTATCTTTATATATAACAAAATATTTTAACTAAATATTCGTCTATTTTACGAAAGATTTGTAAAATGTTTCATAAATGTACGAATGCTATCATCAAAAGTACGAATACTTTCGTAAAATGTGCGAATATAGTCGTAAAAAGTTATACACATATTCATAAAATCTACGAATATTTCGTAAAATAAACAATTAATATTCGTAAATTTTCGAAAGTTGTTTCGTGTATTTTACGAAATATTTCGTGAATAAATTTCACGAATTTTTTCGTAAAATACACGAACGATTCGTGTATTTTAAGCAGATTTTAATTTGAGTGTAGCACTTGAAGTTCTCAAAAACTTTTAATATTTCGATACGGTTTTTTCACACAGTGTACTTCACCACATTCTTGTTTGGTATTTTTATAACCATTAACATCTTCAGTCCGTCTTTTTTGATCCTACGAACAAAGGACTCAAAACAATACCGTTATGTGGTCACGTTTCTGACTGAAGTGTTGGGATTTTTCTTGAAAAAGGTACTAATCTTCTTTGATTTTTTCTTGTAACATATTATTCAAATATTTTTTCGTAAAATTAAGATAGTTACATTTTAATATTATAAAAAAAATTACTAAACTTTCGTAAATTTTGAGGCTATATGTAGAATTTTAAGAAACATTCGTGTTTTTTACGAACAATTAGTAAAAACAGAAATACATTCGCGTCAAATAGCAACTCGGAGCTTCATTTCATTTTAATTGGTATCGCGTCGCAAGCTCATAGTTATTAAATACAAACGGTTTAAATTTGTGGTCTGTGTGGGTTCTGTTTATATTATTATTAATGAAATACTAAAATAACGAATATATTCGTAAAGTTTCGAATTTTTCATTGGTATTTTTTATCTCCTTCGCCAATTTAATTTTTCTTTATATATCTTGATGCACTTATTTAAGATATCGACATATTTAATGTTTAGAAATTTTTATTGAAGTTTCGGCTTTTGTTTTACATATCTCATTTTGTTGACTCATAAGTGACTAATTTTAAAGTAGATCGCTTACAACCACTTCAATTCATTTATTTGTAATTAGTAATTTATTCGATTTTGCTTTCATTGTAACCATTTATTGAGATATTTGAAGCTAGGAAGTTACTACTGGTCCTTAATAAATTGTATATGTAACCATTTTTAATTACAATTGTCATAAAAGTTGCTAAATATTTCACCTGCACAACGGTCTCAGGTGAAATCACTCAGTCTTAAAAGACAAATATATATATTTTTACCCTACACCTATGAGGTACTATATATATATGCACAAAGTTAATATACCCTTAACTTTGTGCATATATTGTAACGCCCCTTAGGAGGCGTGTCCGGTATGGAAAAGTATATATATATTCTTGAAAAAGTGGGCGTGATCCGCCCACTTTTTTTTTCATTATTTCCCGGGTTTTCATAGTGAAAATTTGATCCGTAAATTATTAAAATCAAATCTATGAAATATTAGCCTTTCAAATTTTTAAATATTGACGTTGTCCGCCCAATTATATGTTTCTATTTTTTTTATTAGTTTTTTATACTTTTATATAAATTTTTTAATTTAATGGGATATAAGACGTAAATTTCTGATATGTGAATAATATTCTGAGGGTGGGCGCAGTTCAGCATAATTAAGAACTTTAAAATTAAGGTATGCAATTAAATATCCCCACCAACGGTGTAGGGTATTCCATAGTCGAGCCCGACCGACTATAAAAATCCGCCCCATATGACATGACTTTCCCAACTTTCGTTATTTATATAATAATAAATATTCCTTGTAAAAAATTTATGTTGTTTTTACTTTATATATTTCCCGGGAAACGGGAAAATTAAGGGCAATAAATCCCGGGAAAGAACCCTTTAGTTGCAAAATTTGTTGGCGCACATTGTGGGAAAACTAACATTCGTTTAGAATAAATAATTTATTTTTCAGAATAAATACAGTAAACATGTAAATTAAATATCTCCATAACTATAACTCTAATTTGTATAAAAAATTGTACTCATATAATTTGGATAACGCCGATCTAGAATATGTTATCAACAAATAAAAATTGAAAATGGCGGATTCAATATGGCGTCCAAAATTTTTAAATTTGATGGTATGATCATGAAAATCGGTTTACGTATGATAAATGTGCCAGAAACGTCGAATCTGATGTTAATAATTTTAAATTCAAAATGGCGGCTCTAAAATTTTAAAAAGTAAAAAACACAGGTTTCATAACTTTTAATGTCCTATAAGATTTAAAGTTTAAAAGATATATTAAAAAAATAAATTGTATCGGAACAAGGAGACATCAACGTATATATTTATTTTGGCATATGTGCCGGGCTTCACGCGATATTGGAAAAATTGGTATGCAGTTTTGTTTTACTGTCTTAGGTGCATGTAGAAAGGGAGCACATTTTTTCACATTTTGAGATTTTGCAAAGATATGAATTTTAAAATATTAGTTCAACTTTTCACAAGCTAGTTCAAATGAACTACACTCTAAAAACTGAGTTTAAAATTACTACGTAAAAGTGTGTATTTTTTAGTGTAAATTTGCGAATTTTGTGCATATTTGCGTACATATGTGTGTAAAAAATCGATTACACAATTATTGTTTAATATTACAACTATTTACGTGTAAATATACATTTTATTAGCATTTTTAAAACTTTGTTGTGTGATATTAAGCACAAAATGTTTACTTTTGATAGACCGAATGTTTAAAATTAAACACGCGTATTAAATTTACACATCATTTGTTTATTCTTACAAAAGCTTTGTTGAATTTTAAACACATCTTGTTCAAACTTGCGACAATAAGTCTGTAGTGAAGCCATGCTCATACACTCTAATTAAACTTGCTTTCAGTAAAGACAGCTATAAATCATGGACATCGCCAGAAACTGGAAAACAGGAGATATTGGTTTTATAAAAATTATTTTTATGAATTTTTATATAAAGGAAGATTCAAGTGTTCAAGCTTTTATTTTAACAAAATTTCTTTTTATTTTTAGGCTGTGAACGAAATCGAAAGATATAATTTTTGCTCTGTGTGCATGAAATACCGCGAAATTTAATGCATTTACTTTTCTGATCTGCTGATTTTATTTATTTAAATAATGCTAATTATTTAAATAATAAAGAAGAGCAAAAAAAGCTGATTTAAAAATTAATACATTGATGTTCTCAGAGCAAAAATATACTTAGAAATTTCGTAAACGCAATCCCCGTAAAAATAAAAAAAAAAGAAATTAAGGGTGTGTGCGGTAATTATTAAAGTCCCCAAATAATTTATTATCATATATTTTTTGATGTCTTCCAATTTAGTTCAACTTAGTTTGCTCGAAAATTTGCTAAATTAAAAAGTGAACGCTGTATTACCGACAAAATTAAGTTTTGTCAGCAATTTAGTCGAACTCGCACACACCCTAAATATCTAGGGTTTAATTTTACACACTTTTCATTTTAGAAATGCTTAATTTTACACATTTTAACATAATATTGTACACATATTATGTTAAAGTTTACACAAAAAAAAAGAGTAATTTTCAACATTTGAATGTTTAATTTTACACATACATTGTTGATTCTTAAAGTTTAAATTTAAACATAAGAGATTCAATTTTAAATGTGTGTTTAAAAATGCGACTATAAAGCGAGGAAACAAGTTGCCTTGCTTTATGATCATAAAATTACACACATTTTTTTTTGTGTGTAGTGGTCATCGAATAATGACTTATTTATACGTTTGAAAGAATATTTATTAATTTAACTGATATTGATTTATCTGGCAACTGGTAAAGTGTGTTTAACTGAACATTTCATTGATACTGTTTCTATGAACGCTAAGTTATTATCATATCATTATTTCTTGTAGTATATATTTCCAAATAATTGCTGTTTTACTTTCCCATAATATGTTTCCATATTTTTATATATATTTTTCAAATTTATTTAAAATTAATAGAAATAAAGGGTATCTTGCAAAAATTTAATATGGCACCAAACTAAGAAAAAACGAAATAATTCAGTTTAAAGTTTAGGAAAAATGGAAAAATCACATTGTTTATCCTGTTTATTTCAGATAATGACGGAATTTTTGGAATATAGCTAAATCCATATAACATATGTAGTAACAATAATCAAAAATAAACAAATATTGAGGCGATGTTATTATTTTTTTTACATTTATGGTATCAAATTCGTGATCAGAGACCTCGAAACCATAAGTGTACTAATTTTCATTGAAATACAGTCATATTAAGAAATTTCATCCGCCATATTGGATCCGCCATATTGAATTCAATATTTCTTATGTCAGATTAGAGACCTCGAAAACATTAAAGTACAAAATATCGTGAATTATGACCAACATTTTTAATTCTCAGCCCACTTTGGCAAGTAGTAATTTTCATACTTTTAAAATTAAAAAAGTTTTCGTTCATATCAAACAATAAAAAATCTAATTCGAATTTATATATTTTAATTCAATGCATGACTTAAAAAGTGGTTTACAAAAACAAAGTAAGGGGGCCCATATAATTATAGATCTAGTTTGACATAATATAAATACTTTTATTTAATAACGAAACCCATATATGTTATGTAAAAAATAAGTACACCTTAAAATTTATATCTTTTATTTGTGACAGGATTACTTTGTCCATATTCACCCGAATTTAATTGGGTTTACCTATAAACTATAAGCTGAAGTATTCTCAATGAAATATAAGGTAACGAACATCGCTAAATCGAATCAGGAGGTCATGCTGATGAAGAATATATATACTTTTCCTTGCCGAAAATGCTTCATTTTGGGTGTTACAAACGGCGTACCAAACTGAATATACTTAACTCCTGATATATATTATTAAGTTTATCTGAATATCATACTAAGATCGTAAATAAATAAAAAAAAACCCTTCATTTGTTTTGTAGTGTTATTTTATTTTTTTTTAGATGAGGACACAATATCAAGTGATGTAAAGTAAAAAAAAACTAAATTAGAAATAGATATATTTCTATTTTTCTAAATTATTAAAATTGTGTGATTTTAATGATTTTTTTTTATTATTGGTAATAATACTCGATTTATGGATAACTAAATATAGAATATACCAACATAAAATCAATGAAAATAACATTCTTAATAGTGCACTGTATTGCAGTTCGCTCTATCTTGGGCGTTAAAATCTCTATTTAATGCACTTCATGAAACACAAGGATCAAGTTGAACTACGACCGTAAATATAAATTAATTGGGGTCGCCCACTGCGGGTTTGCAGTTGACAACGATCACTGTGTAAAGATGTAATTCTGATGCAATAGCCCTTCGGCGCTGCGTTGTTCTTTTTGTTGTTTTTTTATTATTTCTAAAGCGGGTTCCCTGTTGTCGACTATCGCCTCAAACAGGGATTAATTAATTGTCCTGGACCGTCAAGGATTTGTTACGAACGCCGCTCTGACGTGTGTCAACTGCTACGCAACGTCGTCCAACAAAAACAAATACATGTACATTCACAGTGATTTGTTGTACCAGATAATGATTGTTAAGCTGTTAAAAACATCAAAAAGATTTTTGATTTTGCAATAAAAATTGCATTATATTTCTTAATGTCTTAATTAAGACGATGCAACGTCGTGTGCCGCTTTTGATTTATAGTGTCAGATTAAGAGCGACGCTCTCAAGTGAGCCACTTGTTGGTTTTGTACTCATATTCGTGTCCGTGGATGCGTTACACAGTGACGCATCTATTTATTTAAAAATAATATATATGATACCGGTATACAGTGCCTTGTAGGGTTCAATTGGTCCCGGGCCCAGGGCTGCAAATTTTAAGAGACACCAAATTTTGGTTTTAAAAATAACTGAAGTGTCACGAGCGAAGTCAGTGCACTGGAACGATAAAATCAATGCTGAGCTCACAAAACGAGTATCCACACTCGAAAAAAAACCAGTTGGGAAGGTAAGATCACATGGGAAATTTTAAAGTAGGTGTAATTATGATAGTTAGGATTATCAAAATTATAGTCGGTCTAAGCCGACTATAAATACCCTACACATATGTGTGGTTACCACTCAAAGTGATATATAGATCACCAAGGTATACGAATCCTGAAAATAACTACAAACATTCAATCGCTGAAGAATTTCCATTCATTTGATACCCATATTTACAAATGGGTAGGTGTACCGAATTTCGATTTTTTTTTTTGTGAACCACAAGTCTTTTCGCCGGAAAACATTATTATCATGTATTTGAGCATGATGTCAATATATATTTGTCCAAAAAAGTTTACCTAAGCACGTATACATAAAAATTGATCTTTATATGTACATTTTATATGAGGTATTTGAACATAAGTGGTCGGATCATAGGTCACAATGGACCGATCTCGCCAATTTTTTCGCACATACAGCGTAGGTATATTAGTAATCTAAGTTATAAGTTTCATTTTTCTAGCTCTTCAATTTTAAAAGTCTTAGGGATTTCAACAGACAGACAGACGGACAGACAGACGGACAGACAGACAGACAGACGGACAGACAGACGGACAGACGGACAGACGGACATCGCTAAATCGACTCAGGAGGTCATGCTGATCAAGAATATATATACTTTTCCATACCGGAGATGCTTCCTTCTGGGTGTTACAAACGGCGTACCAAACTGAATATACCCTTTCACTCTTATGCCCGTAACTTCAACGAGTAGATATCTATTGGTGTTCGTACCGAACAGATATCTCTTACCTATCCGGTGTTTTTACTCCTTAACTATGCGTTGAAGTTACGAAATTTTGCTTACACGATAGATAACTAAGCACCAGTAGATATCTATTCGTTGAAGTTACGGGCATTAGTGTAGGGTATAAAAATAATAAATTTGAACACTTGACGACAAGTTTTAGAGTTTTTTTTTATTTAAATTAAATATTAATGTTTATACCTTTTATTAAGTATTATTACGTAAGTAATAACATTTGAAGTAAATACTTTTTATTACTTATAAACAGTATATTTTATTACGTACGCAGACAGTGTTCTCATTCTACTCCGATCGGTGTAGATCATTTGTATTTTAATAATCCAATCCTATACTTATGTAGTAGCATTTTCTACTCCTTTCCCATAATTTTCGACTCAATTTTACTGAAATACCCCCTTGCAAATGTTTATTTGATGAGAAAAATGTCTTTGCGCTCCAAAAAAAAGGTCAATATTAAAGGTATTCACGAAACGGAGCAGTTTCCGATGTACATTAGCAGTATTGTAGAATTGTATCATATTTCGTGAACACACTTAGTTCATATTTGTGTAGTATGGTAGTTTTTAGTTTGATGTACCAAAAACAGATATTTTTGTTTTATTAAAATTTTAGATTTATTGCTTATTGGCCATATACAATATATAAGTATGCCTTTTGTTACTTATTTTTAATTCAATATTTCATATCAATTCATTATTATTAAAACAAAGTAAACAAATTAGATTATTGATGTCGATTTAAGAAAAAAATTCATACCTTTTATAGGAACTCGTTAATATTGATTGTTGGTGCCGTGACATAACCCCCAACGGACGTAACCCCCATGTCGAATGTGGGGGTTATTTCCGTCGGTGTTTCGAACAATTTTTCGAATTTCGAATTTGGGGTTTAAGTCCAACTATTAATTCGGCCATAACCCTGCGGCGCTTCAGTTTCGCATAAATTCAAAAAATATCAAAATAAAATTATATCTTTGTTTTATTCATTAAGAGAAGAACGAAATTATATTTACAAAAAATTTTTGTTAAAAATTTACAAAAAAATTAATTTTAAAAATATAAATAACAAACAAATTCAACAAAATAATTTAATTATTTTGTTTTGTTTGCATTTAAAAAAAAAGTTCAAAAATATAAATTCGGCCATAACCCCCATTGGCGGTTATGTCTGTTCTTCTCTTAATGAATAAAACAAAGATATAATTTTATTTTGATATTTTTTGAATTTATGCGAAACTGAAACGCCGCAGGCTAAATTTCGTTCTTCTCTTAATGAATAAAACAAAGATATAATTTTATTTCAAAAAAATCGCGCGATTTTTTGTAAATTAAATTTCATTCTACTCATTAATGAATAAAACAAAAATATAATTTTATTTTGATATTTTTTGTATTTATGCGTAACTGAAACGCCGCTGGCGAAATTTTATTTCTAAAAAAACCGCGCGATTTTTTGGAAATAAAATTTCGTTCACGCATAGCAACGTGGACTTAACATCCAAAATTGATTGGGTGTTATGACCGAATTTTTTCTGGAATTATGTCCGCTGATCTATATATATATATATATATATATATATATATATATATATATGTATATATATATATATATATATATATATATATATATATATTTTTTTTTTTTTTTTTCATATATATATATATCATCATGCAGTTTGGTGAATTCCAATTCAATAATCAAATAATGTTTGTTATATCAAGTACTAAGGGTGTGTGCGAGTTCGACTAAATTGCTGACTAAACTAAATTTTGTCGGTATGAAGCGTTTACTTTTCAAATTAGCATATTTTCGAGCAAACAAAATTTAACTAAATTGGAAGACAGCCACTGTTCGATTTTTTGGTAATGATCTTATTTTAAATTTGATTAAATTTCTTTTTTGTAACACCCTATTTATATTTACATTCACATTTGTCGCTGAATTCCTATGCAAATCCATTTGTTAGGTCGATGAATGTACTATTCAGCATGACGTTTTTTTGTAATCCCGTGGTCTAAGTCATTATAGATCTTCAATATCTGACGAATTCGGAGAGACTAGCGCTAGAAATAGAATATGATTCTTTACTTAGAATTCCTTGGATAGAATTTTTTAAAAACAATATTCCTAGGAATAGCGAAGAATTTTGGAAAGAAATATACAATTTGAAAAATGCAACAAGTGACAAAATGTTACCTAACATATGTAAGGTTGTTTTATTTTACTTTCATTGTCTCCTCCAAATGCATTTGTAAAACGAGTATCTTCCTTTATTAATTTAACCAAATGCAAAATAAGAAACAGAAACTTATTGGAGATGCTTTCTTCAATAATTCGAATTAAATGCTTTATGCGATAATAATCTTAATGAAGAAGCTAGCTTCGAAGAAGTTTTAAATTATAATGAATTTATTCTCCTTTAAATATAATAAAACTGTATTTAATTAGAATGTTATTCTATTTTTTTTATTCTTTATTCTTTATATTTATTATATTTTTTTTCTTTTGTTACATACAATTTTTAAATGTGATTTGTCATGTTATAAAATACTTGCTCTGTATATATGAGCTTGTGCTATTTATTTTTCTTCTAATAAATAATATAATTTATTTATATAATTTTTGTATTTTACTGAACAAATTTATTTTTAAAATAAATTTCATTACAAATTTTTATATTGTGCGCTTTTTGGGCTCCAAAATTTTGGAAATCGGCGCATTTTTCCAAACCTATCTGACCACACTGAAGACAGCAAACAGACATATGATAATCGATTTATTAGATACTATAACAATTATCGGTTACCGAATGGCGATCGAATCAAAACTCGTACTATTTAGTTTAGTCAGCAATTTAGTCGAACTCGCACACACCCTAAGTGTCTTAATTTCAGCATTTCAAAAAAAGTACAAAAATACCACGAAATCAACTCATGGTTTTTGAGAAATAGCCCTGCAGTGTAAGCCCTGCAGTGAAATCTATACTAGTAGCATAAATATGTAGTATTCATATTAGTAACCATGTTTCTAGTTCGGTAGCTAGTTAAAATGGATGCAGAGAAAAACAGTTCAAAAATTTGTTCGTAGAGGAACGTGTCAAAATTGTCAAATACAAAAGAAATTATGAAATACAAATTATATTTCATTTATCTATTTTGCAGGAACATCTTTATTTTTAACTTTATTGTGGGTTCCATCGTGCGATTTGTATTATTTCTTTCCGCCATGGACTTGTATAATTTAAGAAATAACCTATTTGAAAAACCCTTACAACCGTGGCTTGGCTGCTGATAACAAGCCGAGCCAATCGCTCTCTCCTACGCTGTCCACCATCAAGTCTCATTTTACAAGCTTTCTTGACTGGAGCAATTTCATCCATTCGGTCCACATGACCTAGGCAGCGAAAACATAGATTTTGAAGCGCTTGACTATGTCAATTGTCGTCAAATAGCTTACAGCTCTAGTGTTTGAACTGGTAAATAGTAACCAGTATAGAGAGGGATAAACGAAACTAGTTTATAGACTGACTGTAAACTGACTGTAAATATATATATATATATATATATATATATATATATATATACATATATATATATATATATATATATATTATGCAGCGTTTACTTTTCAAATTAGCAAATAGCAAACGAAATTGAACTAAATTGGAAGACAGCCAGTGTGACCAGATTGGGCGATAAAGAGCCGATTGGGCGATTTTATTTGACTCGGGGTGCTTTTTATTTTATAACTAGCGCCGGGCGCTTTTTTGGGCTCTTTTTTAAGTTATGCGTTTCGATTTTTTGGTAATGATCTTATTTTAAATTTGATTAAATTTCTTTTTTGTAACACCCTATTTATATTCACATGTGTCGCAGAATTTCTATGCAAATCCATTTGTTAGGTCGATGAATGTACTATTCAGCATGACGTTTTTTTGTAATCCCGTGGTCTAAGTCATTATAGATCTTCAATATCTGACGAATTCGGAGAGACGAGCGCTAGAAATAGAATATGATTCTTTACTTAGAATTTCTTGGATAGAATTTTTTAAAAACAATATTCCTAGGAATAGCGAGGAATTTTGGAAAGAAATATACAATTTGAAAAATGCAACAAGTGACAAAATGTTACCTAATATATGTAAGGTAGTTTTTTTTTACTTTCATTGTCTCCTTCAAATGCATTTGTAAATCGAGTATTTTCCGTTATGAATTTAACCAAATGCAAAATAAGAAACAGAAACTTATTGGAGATGCTTTCTTCAATAATTCGAATTAAATGCTTTATGCGAGCATACATTTAAAAAAATCTTAATGAAGAAGCTAGCTTCGAAGAAGTTTTAAATTATAATGAATTTATTCTCCTTTAAATATAATAAAACTGTATTTAATTAGAATGTTATTCTATTTTTTTTATTCTTTATTCTTTATATTTATTATATTTTTTTTCTTTTGTTACATACAATTTTTAAATGTGATTTGTCATGTTATAAAATACTTGCTCTGTATATATGAGCTTGTGCTATTTATTTTTCTTCTAATAAATAATATAATTTATTATATAATTTTTGTATTTTACTGAACAAATTTATTTTTAAAATAAATTTCATTACAAATTTTTATATTGTGCGATTTTTGGGCTCCAAAATTTTGGAAATCGGCGCATTCTTCCAAACCTATCTGACCACACTGAAGACAGCAAACATACTGTTGAGAGTTAGCATTATGACAGTCACTCATAGTGTGACAGTTCATTGATATTTTTCTAGTGGGTATTTGCTGTTGCTAAATATTAATTGCTAAATATTTAAATAATATTATATGCATTCTAATTGTTGTTAAAACAAAAAGTAAATGATGTTGGTTTGATGACACACCTTTTGTTCGTTGCCAAAATAAGCGGCGACAATTTACTTAGTCAGCAATTGTAACTATAAACCAAATTCGCAGCAGCGTCAAGTTGCTAGCTTGAAGAAAATAAGCACGTGGTGCAATTTGTTTGTAAACAAATATGACTTCAATTCAATGACTTTGCGATTCAATGTCATCGCGGGTTGCTGATTATGCAAGAGTTGCTTTCACGGTCAGCGTTAAGAAGTCGAGTTGTGGATCGAACTTGAGTTCTTTACGGAACTTGTGATTGGTTAAAATTATGCTTCTGGGCATAAGCAGCAAAACACACTGTGATTGGCCAAAATTATGTTTCTAGGCTGAAGCAGCAAAAGACACTGGAAAAGTAGCATTGAAGCTTAGATTAAGTATTAGTATATAAGCTGTAGTTATTTAGTTCTTAAGACAGTTGTTATTAGATTAAGAAGTGAGTCGAAGAAGTGGAACAAAGAAAAAGGAAATAAAAATTATTAAGAAGATAAACTTGAAATGGAGTAAGTGTTATTATTTATTCAATGTCTTATTTTTAGGTGATAAAATAGGGACATTAACATTGGCGCAGCCGGTTTTAGAACCAAACACTCTAGATAGAGGAAAAATTATAAAAATATAAACAATTTTGGAAAATTAGAATAGTTTCGTTGGAAAAAATATCTTAAACTGACACGTTTAATGGAAACTCTTCAATCAGAATTAAAAAAAGCACAATATGAAACAACAAAATTAAATGGAGAAATTGGAAATTTCATTGAACGTTTGTGGACAGAAATTAAAGAATAAACGGTTCAAAAGACTACACTCAGCTAGTTAGAGAAAAGATTAGAACCACTGCTGTCACGAGAATAGAAGAAGCAGACATAATATTCTTATCATTTTTAGAAATAATAGAAGCTAAGACAGATTTTTGCATAACAGAGAAAGAAAAATTAGAGACAGAGTTAACAGAATTGAAAAAATTGAATAATTGCTTGAGAGATCAAATTAAAACAATTTTGGATCACGCAGAACACTTAGACGAAAATAGAGGAAAACTAGTGGAAATTATTGAAAACCGGAGTTACATAGACACACCGGAAACATCTAGAAGTGCCCGATTCAGGGCTGAGTATGGTAGTATCACTGATGCACAAAAAAGAATTGTACAATTAGAAGATAGAAATATACTACTACAGCAAGAATTAGAGTTAGTAACCAACGACTCATTGATACATAAGGAAGCTGTAAATAACAGTGAAATAAGTCACACAGAAAAAATAAATTTCCCGGAATTTAAAATGGGTATCGAACATATTGCAAAAATGGTGAACCATTTGGTTCCGATGTTCTCAGGCACGGACTCCAATGATTTACCCTCAGAAGTATGTAAATTCATACAAGGATGTGATTTAGCGGTAAAGTCAACAAAAGAAACAGAGTTTCAAGAATTTTTATCGTGTGTTAAGCTAAGAATGTATGGAGATGCATTCGACCTAGTAAAAGGTATTCAATTTAGCGGATTAGATGAATTATATACTTTAATAAAGAGGACATATCTTAAAACCGTAACATTAGACTCAGTGATAAATGAAATAAAGGAGACATATCAAAGATCTACCGAAGAAATTCGACCTTTTGCAAGACTCCTAAATTTACTAAAAACAAAGGCGGTGGAATTAATAAAAGAAAAATATAATGGCAGAGGGGACGAAGCTATGCTAATAGAATTAGACAAATCCATACAAAAGACTTTTAAGGTAGGCCTTAAGGACAGCACACTGAAAATACACATGCTAAATAATAAGGCGGACTCACTAGATTCACTGATAGAGGAAGCGGTAGAAACGTTGGAGACGATACAAAGTGGGCGTGTAAGAGAAACATCGCATAGTGCCGCAGAGGTGCTTTTTAGCAGAGCCTCACACCCCACATGTGGAGAAATCGGTATAAAAAACACAAACGAAAGGAATAAAGTGGAAACCCCATGTTCATTTTGCGGTAATGTAGGACACGTAGGACGAATGCGTCAGTCGAAAAAATACTCCATACTGTCAAGGATGTGAGACCTATGGTCACGAAACGAACTTAAGATGTGCACAAAAAATAAATGAACTAGAGCAGCAATTTACAAGTAAACAACAAACACAAAATAACAACTATAATAATGGCTTCCCGAACAATACGCAAGCCCATATTATCAATTATAATGCTCGTGGTAATAATAACCACAACAATGGGAATTATAATAATAATGGAAATTATAGGAATTATAATAATAATGGAAATAATAGGAATTATAATAATAACAATAATAATAGAAGATATAACAACAATAATAGGAAAACTAACAATAATAATAGAAATAATAATTACAACAATGGAAATAACTATAACAATAATAATGGTAATACCAATAGTAATAGTCGTCAAAATTATAATAATAATGACGATAGGAGAAATGGAAATAATAATAATAACAACAACAATAATAATAAGAAAGATTTAAATAAATGTAAATGGTGTGAAAGAATCGGGCAATCGTTGGAAAACTGTTACGCGAAGAAAAATTTTGAGTCTACCCGCAATCAGGGAAACTGTTAGGGGCCCAGAATAGGCCAATTATCTGGGAACCCAAGACAAGTTGCGACATCAGGCCAACGAAGATAGGAATTGTGAATCAGACGCCGTGTGCGGCAGTGGATACGTTCGCTATCAATGGTAGGAAAATGGTAGATAATTTGTATTCACTAATTGTATTAACGTTGAACGTCTTTGGCATAATAGCATTAACAGCAAAAAATAATTTTTATGATTGCATAATAAAAAGGATATGTATAGAAGAAAATAAGAAGAAATTTAATGATCTGATAACTTCAGGAATTGATAGCATAAATAAAAATATGAGTAAATATATTGAAAATATTAAGGAATTAAAATTAAGTTTATATACAAAATCAAAGAAAAATCGCATTATTTATAGTAGACATGGGGAATTCAGACAGATATCAAAATTAAATGATGTCTTTATAGAAATTCCTTGTAAGCAAGCGAAAAATGGGAAACTAATATTACTAGTAGATTCTGGTGCAGACTCTAGCTTGGTAAAGTGGAGTGCATTAGATAATAAACTAGAGAGAAATTTAAAAGACACAAAAGATCTGAGCGGAGCATTTGGGGGACATGTGACCACCGCAGGATCAATTGAAATTCAACATATAGAACATAGAAGTCTAAGTCTAACGTTACATACAATAATGCAGGATCAGGGAGTTCCGGCATGCGGTATACTTGGACGAGATAATCTATGGAACCACGCAATCATCAATGCAGTGGAAAAGGGATTAACCTTTATAGACAGAAACAAAAATAAAATTGTAACACTACCACTCAGATCACTAGATGAAATAAATAAAATATTTTACAGTGAAGAAATAAAAATAACAGCAAGATCAAAAGGTATCGCCAGATTACCACTACGAACCAAGATCCCCGTAGTAATAATTCAAAAACAGGAAATTTCACCAGGAGTCTATATCGGAGAAACCATATCAAATGTGAGAAAAAATAGTGTTTACGTTTCAGTTTTAAACTCAACAGAAAAAGATATAATATTGAATAAGAACATACAGCTCAAATTTTCAAATTATAATAAATTTATGGAACCAGTGAGAACAATGGAACCAGTGAGAACAATGAATAGCGTACAAAGCATAAACATACGACACAGAATATGCAAACTATTTGACTCATTAAAATTGGATCCAAATGCAAATGTTGAAGAGAAGGCATCCATAGAAAAAATATGTGCGTCATACCATGATGTATTTCTGTTAGAGGGGGATGAGCTATCGTATACACCTATTTTAAAACATGAAATTCCCACAATAGACGGCCAACCTCCGATAAACCGAAAACAATATAAATTACCACATATTCACAGAGAAGAAATCAACAAACAGGTGCGGAAGTTATTAGACGACGATATTATATCACCAAGCACGTCGCCTTGGAATTCACCACTATTGTTGGTACATAAAAAGAGTGGCAAGGATGGACAGAAAAAATGGAGACTGGTAATAGATTTCAGAAAATTGAACGAAGCAACGATCAGTTAGGTCACAGTAGGTATTTTTCAACATTAGATCTTGCAAGTGGTTATCACCAAGTGCTAGTAGATGAACGCCACAGAGAAAAAACAGCGTTCAGCACGGGCTTGGGACATTTTGAATTTAATAGGATGCCATTTGGATTGACGGGGGCACCTGTTACGTTTCAAAGAATAATGAACTACATTTTAACAGGATTGCAGGGACTTGATTATTTCGTATATCTGGACGATATAGTTGTGTATGGAAAAAACATAATGGAGCACGAAATTAGACTATGTAAGGTGTTAGAAAAATTGAGGGAAAATAATTTGAAATTAAATACGGAAAAATGCAATTTGTTAAGGCGTGAAGTAGTATATTTAGGGCACAAATGCACGGAGTCAGGCGCAATGCCAGATCCCGATAAAATAGAATGTGTAAAAAATATTCCGGTACCCAGGACCAAGAAACAGGTACAAGCCTTCTTAGGTTTAGTAAATTATTACAGAAAATTCGTTAAGAATATGGCAAGGTTAACATTACCGATTAATAAACTGTTGCGGAAGGATGCCAGTTTTGTATGGACAGACAAGTGCCAGGATTCATTTATAAAACTTAAAGAAGCAATTATTTCACCTAATGTTCTAGCATACCCAGATTTTTCAAAACCATTTGTATTGACAACAGATGCAAGTGGAGAAGCTATAGGAGCAGTGCTGTCACAGGGCGAGCCAGGTTCTGATCGACCAATCGCATTTGCAAGTAGAGCTCTGAATGACGCAGAAACAAGGTACTCAACAATTGAACGAGAATTTTTGGCAATAGTATAGGCCACAAAAAATTATAGAGCGTATTTGTTGGGGCGTCCATTCACGGTTTATACGGATCATCAACCACTGCGTAGCATAGCGAATTTAAAGGATCAAACGTCAAGGCTAGCCAGGTTCAGGCACAAATTATCAGAATACGAGTTCGAAATAATTTATAAACCTGGCAAAAAGAATTTAAATGCTGACGCATTAAGTAGGATTCCACAATTAGAAACAGAAATTGCGGCAGTTCAAACCCGTTCTAAAAATAAACCAAAGGCAATAGATCCACAACCGGACGTCAGTAAGCCAGTCTTTGACGACACAGTAACGGATATGGATGGTGAAACAATCTCGAGTCAAGTATTAACCGATCCTGAAGAAATTAAAACAGTACTTAGAGACTTTCACGACTCGCCGTTAGGGGGTCATCAGGGCACACTGAAAACATATTTTCGAATAAGAAAGCAATATAGGTGGAAGGGTATGCAAAAACAAATTAAAGAATACGTAAAAAATTGACCTAAATGTCAAGTTAACAAAAGTTCTAAGCTAACAAAAATGCCAATGGTCTTGACAGATACACCAACGCGCCCATTTGATAAAGTTTATATGGACTTAGTAGGAATTTTACCTGAGACAGTATCTGGCAATAAATACATTTTAACATTTCAAGACGATTTTTCAAAATATATGTGCTGTGTAGCAATACCAGACGCAGAAGCAAGCACAGTGGCTAAAGCATTTTATGATGAAATAATAACACGCCACAATATTCCGAAAATTCTAGTAACTGACAATGGCTCTAATTTCGTGTCAAAGTTATTTTCTGATACATGCAAATTATTGGGTATTAAAAAAATGCACATTACACCCTATCACCCACTTGCCAATGGATCATTAGAACGTAGTCACAGACCATTAGCAGAATATTTGAGATGTTTTGCTAAGGAGGATGGTTCCAATTGGGATCAATGGTTAAATTCGGCAATGCATGTCCATAATAATACGATGCATGTGTCAACTGGGCAAACACCTTTCCGAATACTATATGGTTATGATTCTGATATGCCAACTAATTTGAAACGTAAAGTTTCACCACTGTATAATGCCGATGATTATAACAAAATATTAAAATATCAAATACAGCGGGCGCATGAAATAGTGAGACAAAATCAAGAAAAGGTAAAAGAAAAATCTAAAACAAGCTACGATAAATCATTAAATCCCATTGAGTTTCAAATTGGGGAAATGGTTGTAATGAAGAATCAAAATAGGAAAAATAAATTTTCACCAATTTGGGTAGGGCCCTATAAGGTTTTGTCCGTCACTACCCCCGTGACAACGACAATATTAATAAAAGGAAAGGGAAAGAAAATACACAACAATTTGTTGAAAAAATACCATAATTAGAAATTGATGTATTAGTTGTTAAAATGCGGAAATATATTTATAAATAAATTGCGAAAAGTTTAGTATTAATATAATAATGATAATGAATAGGAAATAGGAAAACAGAAGAAAACGGTACCCACAGATCGCTATGTATTACTTAGGGTTAATTTACTAGCATGTGGCGGACCAAATTTAAAGGTTATGAAAACAAGAAATATTAGGATGAATATAAATAAGAAAGAATTATAAATGATAACACGAGTTTTTTATACGAAATAAATGTGATAAAATATATTTGTACGAAATTGAGATATTGAACAAATAGCTAAGTACTGCTGAGCGTAGATAACTAGCATAGAAATTTTGAATTGTAAAGTGAATTATGAATTATTAATTTTAAATTAAAATATAATGAAAAGTAGATGATGATGAATTGAATTTTTAATAAATAAAGAATTATTCATTTATGTTAATAGCTGACTAGCAAATAAATGACAAGTAGGTTTTTTTTTTTATAGAGCTAGAAAATGCTCCAAATGATATATAAGAAAAATATGATTGAATTAAAAGACTAGAAATAATATTATAAAAAATATATAAATACGTTTACAACGAATGAAAAATAGGTTTTTAGAGCTAGAATATGCTCCAAAAGAGATTATTATGATTGACTTAATTGATTAGAGAAATATTATAAAAATTATGAGAAAATGCATACAACAGTTGCAAAATGCATACAAGACTTTTTAGAGTTAGCAAATGATCCAATTGTCATGTTGATATTTATTTTATTAAAGCAGCTAAGTATTACTTCGGGTAATTTACTAGCCTGTGCAATAAATTATGAGTTTATGTTGAATGGACAAAAAAAATAAAATAAAATGTAGAAATTGAAGTTGAGGCAATTACATTTTATGTAAGGATTCGATGTACTCTTCGAAAAGAATCGACATCCGTTAGACTTTATGCTAATCTTAAGCTATTAACTAAATAGTTTGAAAAGAACAGCAGTAAATTGTTTTTAAGCATTTCACTAAATACGGCGAATACTAGTCTGCAACTTGATCAATTGCATACGTGTATTACGAATCGTATTAGGTGAACTCGAGCGAAAACTTAAGATGATCACTTAAGTTTCGTTAGAGATTGCGATAGAATGAAAAATAAATAAAAATAAAAATTGCATATATGTCGAATGAGCATTTTTTAAAATAAACAGATTAAAAATAAGCTAAACTTCACAAGGTTTAAAACAAAAAAAAAAAGTGGAAGATGTTTTACTAGAAGAATATGTTATTCAGATAAAATATATTCTGTTACAATTATTAATAAATTAATATTTTTTTTTTCTCTTCTGGAAAAATGTTTATGAAACAACAAAACCAAAATACGTATTTATTATGCTGTTTAGTTTAATAGATATTAAAATATAAAAATATAAACTTAAATAAATATGTTATATGACACATGAATTTTGTACATACCACAACTTATATTGTAAAATATTAACACAAACTATAAGATAATATCAAACTTCGTAATATAAGAGAATTTTAATTTATAAGAAAAAATGTGTTTTTTTTATTTTATAAAATTTTTAAGTACAATATTATATAAGGTAATATATGAATGATAATTTTGATAGAGATATAACGATGTTATTATATGAATATAATTATGTTTTATAGACACTTAAATATGTAAGTGATTGTAATGATGAATACACGAAAATGATTAGATTTAAGTAAAAATAATTATAGCAACGAAATCTCATTGAATACTAAAAATATTGTGACAGTAATTAGATATAGTTTTTTTAGAAAAATAAGTTGGCAATAATATGGCTAATCCTTCTCATTGTGAGGATCCTGGTAGATTCAATTCACAGACCGACAGCGTTGGAGCAGCATTCACTCGTGTTCGATCGGAAAACAGATATAGGGATCTACAGGGCGGAGTGAACAGTAATCACGAAATTTGTTGTAACTGACTCAAGCGAACAATTGTAGTTAACAGATGACTTCGTGTCAAGGGTACAGGGTTCATGCACAAAAAACGAACTGTTGCGGAAAACCTACGATACGCGTAAAACATACGGAAAACATATGCGTTAAACTACGTAAAACATATGATAGAGCAACAAGTAACGGTGATGGCCAGTAATTACGACAGGTTGTCCAGAACGTTGCAAGCAACCATTAAAGAGATAGAGAGGTTGCGTGTTGGAATGAACGCTACACTAGAGGAACTCACCAGAATTAAACATAATCACATAAGGAGATGACATCAATTGAATTCGCTATCATAGTGTTGAAATAAAGAAGATTGTGAACACAAACCTGAAAAAGCTTCAGAAACAGAACCAGAAAGTTAGCTAGAATGAATCTGAGCATAGCATGTTGCACCCGGACGTTTTGGGCCAAGCGTTGCTGAGCGAATTGACAGTGAAACTGAAGATAATGTACGAATCAGAGTGGTTCTTAAAGAACATATTGAATTTACACATCGAAGCTAAAGCGACATCGCAATGTAGTGTCGGAAGCAAGCTAGACGGAGTCTGGAGCAGTCGGGACCCCGAGAAGTATTCTACTCAGGGGCTCCTAGATCTGTGAGATCGATGACGGCTTCACTAACAAATAAGATGGTGCGAACCGCAGTCCGAAGGAAAGAAGACAAGTACAAGAACTCATATCCGGAACTTGAAGAACCAGTATCGCTACCACATATGAAGATCGATGCCATGCCAATAGTGACGAGAGTTATGTTTACAGCAGAGCCCGCCAATATACCAACGGAGACCGATCACGATATCTTGACAACAACATCTGTAATAAATAGACAAGGTGATTGCGGAGCAGAAGTATGCGGTTATGTATGTATTAAGTATCGGTAGTATGTTTGTATTGTACAGTAGTGTACGGTATTGGTATGAGATGCTAGTATAAGATTGTTGTAAGTCGAAAAAAAAATTTTTTTTTTTTTGTAAGGGGGGAGGAATGTTGAGAGTTAGCATTATGACAGTCACTCATAGTGTGACAGTTCATTGATATTTTTCTAGTGGGTATTTGCTGTTGCTAAATATTAATTGCTAAATATTTAAATAATATTATATGCATTCTAATTGTTGTTAAAACAAAAAGTAAATGATGTTGGTTTGATGACACACCTTTTGGTCGTTGCCAAAATAAGCGGCGACAATTTACTTAGTCAGCAATTGTAACTATAAACCAAATTCGCAGCAGCGTCAAGTTGCTAGCTTGAAGAAAATAAGCACGTGGTGCAATTTGTTTGTAAACAAATATGACTTCAATTCAATGACTTTGCGATTCAATGTCATCGCGGGTTGCTGATTATGCAAGAGTTGCTTTCACGGTCAGCGTTAAGAAGTCGAGTTGTGGATCGAACTTGAGTTCTTTACGGAACTTGTGATTGGTTAAAATTATGCTTCTGGGCATAAGCAGCAAAACACACTGTGATTGGCCAAAATTATGTTTCTAGGCTGAAGCAGCAAAAGACACTGGAAAAGTAGCATTGAAGCTTAGATTAAGTATTAGTATATAAGCTGTAGTTATTTAGTTCTTAAGACAGTTGTTATTAGATTAAGAAGTAAGTCGAAGAAGTGGAACAAAGAAAAAGGAAATAAAAATTATTAAGAAGATAAACTTGAAATGGAGTAAGTGTTATTATTTATTCAATGTCTTATTTTTAGGTGATAAAATGGGGACATTAACAGACATATGATAATCGATTTATTAGATACTTTAACAATTATCGGTTACCGAATGGCGATCGAATCAAAACTCGTACTATTTAGTTTAGTCAGCAATTTAGTCGAACTCGCACACACCCTAAGTGTCTTAAATTCATCATTTCAAAAAAAACTACAAAAGTACCACGAAATCAACTCATGGTTTTTGAGAAATAGCCCTGCAGTGTAAGACTAACCATAAATAAATCTGTACTAGAATATTGACTAGTTGAAAATCTACTAGTTCATATTTTGACACAATATACCAGTTATGAGACTAGATTTAAAGTTCCGGTTGAATTAAAATGAGCAGAAATATGATTTTTGTGGATTATCATCCAATTGAAATTTTTCGACTCAAAAATCATCCGAAGATCCCCTAATATCACCTTTTTACATATTTTCCAACCCATAAATATTTTACAACTTTTTCGTCTATATCCAAACAATACTATTTGTCATTCTACTGGTATGTTGTATACCAGTAGAACTACTAGTTCAAACCTTATGCAGAGTAGGACAAATGTCTTTTCCTATGACATCGCCATGTAAAAAATACCAGTTGGTTATATGAAAATAGGATCGATTTTTAACTAGTAGTGGTATTTTTTTAACTACTTATTTTATTAGATAATAACTAGTTGGTTACACTGCAGGGGAGCCACAGCACTCAGACATTCTGCTGTGACTCAGTTCCCTGGTTTTTAATGATACTTCTTAGATTTATTATTGAATCTAGTAGTATTAAAGTCGGTCTAAGCTGACTATAAATACCCTATACATATGGGCATTTCCTGGGGTTCCGGACGGGACATTCGTTCGCTTAAAACTTTAATATGTCGAAATTACTTGATATTTTTTTGATGCATGTTGTATTTAAATAGGACTAAAAAATTAAAGAATTCTATGCGGTATTTCAAAAGATATAAATGAAATAGTGGGAGTTCCGGACGGGACAAAAACGGAAATGCATGTCGAGGTTAGCGATGTCCTTCTGTCCGTCTGTCTGTCCGTCTGTCTGTCTGTCTGTCTGTCTGTCTGTCTGTTCGTCTGTCTGTTGAAATCCCTACTACTTTTAAAATTGAAGAGCTAGATAAATGAAACTTATAACTTTGCTGCGCTGTATGTGCGAAAAAATTGGTGAGATCGGTTCATTGTGACCTATGATCCGACCACTTATGTTCAAATACCTCATATAAAATGTACATATAAAAATCAATTTTTATGTATACGTGCTTAGGTAAACTTGTTTGGTCAAATATCTATTGACATCATGCTCAAGTACGTGATAATAATGTTTTCCGGCGAAAAGACTTGTGGTTCACAAAAAAAAAATCGAAATTCGGTACATCTACCGATTTGTAAATATGGGTATCAAATGAATGGAAATTCTTCAGCGATTGAATGTTTGTAGTTATTTTCAGGATTCGTATACCCTGGTGACCTATATATCACTTTGAATGGTAACCACACATATATGTAGGGTATTTATAGTCGGCTTAGACCGACTATAATTTTGATAATCCTAACTATCATAATTACACCTACTTTAAAATTTCCCATGTGATCTAACCTTCCCAACTGGTTTTGGTTCCGGACGGGACATCGAAAACCCTTATACTAAAATCAAAATTTTTCCGTTATTATAATTTGTATCATTATTTTTAAGTTTTAGAAATAATTATTAATATTACCAGAAAAAACAGAAAATAATATTTTGTATCTGTATGTTTTTAAAGTTAATTAATTTGGTTACTCAAAATACATGAAAAATTGGCATATTTACATATTTCAAAGTAATGTAACTTTATGAGTATTTTTTATACGTTACCGTTAACGGAATATAAATTGCTTTTCAGAGATTTAGATTCAGATATTTAAAATTCCAAATCCATCTTTACTTCAAAGATTTCAGAATTTTGAATTGTTCTGTCGTGGTTGACGTTTTTCTGGAAATGCCCATATGTGTAGTTACTATTCAAATTGGTATATAAGTCACCATGGTATACGAATCCTGAAAATAACTACAAACTTTCAATCGCTGAAGAATTTCCATTCATTTGGTACCCATATTTACAAATGGGTAGATGTTCCGAATTTCTATTTTATTTTTTCGGAACCACAAGTCGTTTCGCGGAAAACATTATGTTCTTGTATTAGATGTATATTTTATATGAGGTATTTGAATATAAATAGTCAGATCACAGGTCATAATGGACCGATCTCGCTAATTTTTTCGCATTTACAGCGTAGGTATATAAGTAATAATAAGAGTTTAATGTATCTAACTCAACAAACAGACTGACGGACATCGCTAAATCGACTCAGGGGGTCATGCTGATCAAGAATATATCCCAGCAGGAAATGTCATCAATGATTCCTCAATTATTCCCCTATGTCAGGTCAGAAACATCGATGACCGATAGCATTTTTGCCCTGAAAAGCATTGATGACATTTTCATACAAATGTCCACTGACTCATGCATGATGTAACATGATGTAGCATTAACGATGTCATGCACTTCATTAATGAAGTCACAAATGACTGACTTACACATATATATATATATTTATATATATATATATATATATATATATATATATATATATATATATATATATATATATATATATATATATATATATATATACATATATATATTTTTTTTTTTTTTTTTTGTAAAAATTTTTTTATTTTTATTATTTAATTTATTTTTTAATTTATATTTTTTAATTTACATTTTTTTTATTTATCTTATTTTATTTATTATTTGAATTTTTATATTTTCTCGGTTGGAATGGTATGTGTACTTGCTAATGCTAATAACGTACTTCCCTAACGGCCATCATCTATCAACATTACTACTGCTTATTATCTCGCTTTTATAAAAATAGGTCCCTCAATTTGTGCCTATGAATTATATGACAGGGTGACATCGAACGCTAATTTTCAGTTTTACGCGTAAATGCTGCCCCTAGACGTATGTTGTATGCATTTCACATTGCATTTCACAACGTAAATGCTGCATACCTTTAGGGGCATGTGACATGAATGTCAATTTTCATCAATGACGTCATCAATAACATTGCATTAATGACAGATTTTCACAATGTCATTGATATATGTATATATGACATATGGTGTATGCCGTCTTTAATGCAAAGTCATTTATGAAATTGTTGTAGACATATTCATGAATGCCAAATTTTTTAATGTCCTCGATTCATCATTGATAACCTTGTCGGCGTACCAAACTGACTATACCCTTTCACTCTAATAGCCCTATTCCGGCACGAGTCACAAATTCAAAACGATCACTATAGTGCGCTTTGTCACAATTTCGTATTCTGTCAATTTTATTTTCTATGTTTATTGACGTAAAAGTCTGAATCAAATGTCATTTGTAACAATTGTTATTGATAACAATTGTCATTGCTCGCCAGAATAGGACTGTTAGTGTAGGGTATAAATATAACATTGCCCTACACTGATTTTGGTGCAGTTAAAGTTACAACAAATATGAATGCATCAGTTTTGTCCAATTGGCTCTAGTTTTTGAGATACTCATACTCACATTTTTTGAATTTCCCATTATTTTGGTCTTCTTTTATTTTTAAAAATCAAACAAAAAATGGAATGAAGTTATCTTATCAATATTAGACGCAGAAAACTTTGCGCCACAAAAAAAAAATGAATACATGAAAAATATGTTTGCGAGATATAAGCAAAAGAAGTTCAAAAAATTCAAAAATTTATGAAATTATGAATATAAAATATGAATTATTACAATATTCTGAAACAAGGTCAGAGCTTTTATGCAAATTATTAATTATACGATCCGTTCTGATTCGCTTGAGAAATATATCAGATTATATTCATTCTTACTCTAGTGCTTGCTGCTTTAGCAATTAGCTGTCTAAAGTTAAATTGAAAGAAGCGACAGCAACGGCGTTGTCGCTGCTTGCATTTTATAACTGCTTATTTAACAGAAATGTATATGCTGGGCGGACGCGGTTGTTATATTACACATTAATGCACTCTTTACTTGCGTGCATTATTCGTGTATTAACTTTTTCCCCTCTTAAGTTCGAATCGTCCTCGATTCGGTCTTTCATCTGGTCAAGAATCATATTGATTTGGTGGGTTGACGTTTCTTTCAGTGTCCTTTTCCGTTCGTTTCTTATAATGAAGCAAATTATTCCTATAATTACAAAATGAGGTGATATCGGCATTGTAAGCCACCATAATGTTCTGTTTATATTTGAATTTTGACTTAATTTATCAATACGGTTAATGTTATCAAAATTTAGTTTATGGAGATATGGCAGTGAGAGTTTTTCTTCATGGTTTACATATTTTAAAGATAACGTCTTCGGTGGATATGGTTCAACATGTATTGAATTATTAACGATGTCGTATGTTGTAGAGTTAATCTTAATCGGGCTCGAAAAGAGGAGTAGAAAAGTTCCAGTAGCCATTAATTGATGTTCGTCGAAAATTGTTGTCTGTGGGACATCATTAAGAATAATGATTCCATTATCGATGACTTGAATAAGTGGAAGATGATATGATGATTCAGTTAAGCATGATGCCGTATTGTTATTTAGTAATTTTGTTAGACATGCCGAAATAGCTGGCTTACAAAGTGGGCCGCAGTTGTATTAATGTATTCAGTTAATTTTCGCATTCTCGTTTTACATTTTGCAGCTTCATTTATTTCTATCCTTACAATACTTTTATTGTGGCTTACCGGATAAATCTTAGTATAATCGCAAACATCTTTAATTTTGGGAATTTTTCTAATATAATAGATAGTATCTTAATTCTTGTAGCCGCGGTAGCTCAGTGGTTAGTGCGTTGGACTGCGAGCCGAAAGGTCCCAGGCTCAAGACTAACAAGGTTCAAGGGGCTAACAACATCTTTTCATAGAAACATTTTCTATCTCGCGCTACCTCTCGTCAGTAAATGGCAAGCCTACGAGAGTAAGACCATTGCCTATGAAAAAGCTCTCACCCGCCGTTCGGATTCGGCAATAAACTGTAGGTCCCACCACTTTGAGTACAAATATAACACGCACAGCTCAAAATGGTGAGAGAGCTCGGCCGAAGTTCTATACAGGACTGTAGCGCCAAACTATTACTATATTATCTAAATTCTATCATATTTTAATTTTAGAAGCAGCAAGGAAACTACTTATACTAATTGGTACATTTCCACATCAAGTATGTGATTTATTTCAGTATTATCTAATATTAAAAGATTTATAACATTGTTCCTTGCTAATATTATTGATAGAGCCATATTATTTAAATGATTTATAACTAATTTTAATTTTTTTTTTTTAATTTTTAATTTAACTAATTATTTCTTACGGATAAATACTCCAAAACTAAAGCGTCGTAAGCCGTAGATTTATCAAATCTATTATTTTCGCTATTCAGAATATTAATTTGATTTGTTATATTGTTTATTTTATCCTGTAGCAGGTAATTAATTATCGTTTGTTTATTGTTATTTTCAATTAAATAGTTTTGTTTTGTTAACAAAAGTTCAAAGTCGTCGTGGTCTGGTGTGCCGGCAATGAATTTTAATGTGCTACGAATAAAATCACTTGATCTTGCGAATGTTCGAATCTTATTATACGCAAGATTTCATCTGATTGTTGATTTATAACGTCAATTCTTCCTAAATTCTAATTCTGATAGACTATTCTCTACATTAAGATTTGTTACGTGAACAGTTTGATAAATTCCTCGAATATCACTACCTCTCCTTGAGTGGTGGCTATGAAGTGTGAAGATGATGAGTAGTCAAGGATTTAGCAATTGTTAATGGAAAAAGAGTAAGTAATCTGAAAGTAAATTAACTTAAATTACTTTTATGAATTTTTCTGCCGTCAATTAACACTGTAGTTCCCAAGTCTTTTTCGATCGTCTTTTCTATAAAGATTTTGTCGAATTTGTTGCCTAAACGTCTATTTCTTCTAACAAAAACAATTTCTCCTGGTTGAAGAATTTTCCGTGTTATATTTTTATTGAAATATTCTAATGTTGTAATGTTTTAATGTAATATTTTTATACCCTACACTAAGAGTGAAAGGGTATATTCAGTTTGGTACGCCGTTTGTAACACCCAGAAGGAAGCATCTCCGGTATGGAAAAGTATATATATTCTTGATCAGCATGACCTCCTGAGTCGATTAACGATGTCCGTCTGTCTGTCCGTCTGTCTGTCTGTCTGTCTGTCCGTCTGTCTGTCCGTCTGTCTGTTGAAATCCCTACTAAATGAAAGAAAAATCTTCAGGGATGGAAAGTTTGTAGTTATTTTCAGGATTCGTATACCATGGTGACCTATATATCACTTTGAATTGTAACCACACATATGTGTAGGGTATTTATAGTCGGCTTAGACCGACTATAATTTTGATAATCCTAACTATCATAATTACACCTACTTTAAAATTTCCCATGTGATCTAACCTTCCCAACTGGTTTAATTTATCTTCAGGGAGGTCATGTAATAAATCTGTCGGTTTGAAATTGGTTACTGAATGTACGGTGTTGTTATATTTATGGGTGGACAACAGTATTAATTCAACCGTATCATTTATATGTTGTTGTACCCTGACGCAACGTGCGATTTCCAACAATGTCGGATGAAATCTTTTGATTTGACCATTGCTTTCACTGTGGAGAGTCGGTACAAAAAATTGCTGTATTGAATAATTGTCTCTGAGAAAGATTGACATAGAATTTGATTTAAACGCTTTTTCATTGTCTGATACTATCAGTTTGGTATTTTTAAATTTTATTAATATCTGTAATAATGCTTGTTTAATATCCGATGTTGTCCTAGATGCAATAGGGATCACGACATCTTTCTCTCGAACGCTCCCAGTACTCTCTCATCGGTGGAGGCCAACGTCCATGTTTCTGCACTTAAGTAGGACGGGTATGAAGAGTGACTTGTAGAGCGATATTTTTGTCCGGCGAGAGAGGGCTCTACTTTTCAATTGCCTACTGAGCGCAAAGTAGCACCTGTTGGCAAGAGTTATTCTCCGTTTAATCTGTAGACTGACGTCGTTGTTGCTGTTGATGCTGGATCCCAGATAGACGAAGTCCTTCACAATGTCGAACTTGTGGGTGTCAAAATCAGCTTTTTGTCCAAGACGCACGGACTCCTTTCTGCTTGTTAACACAAGGAACTTCGTCTTGTCCTCGTTCACCACTAGACCCATTCGACGCGACTCTTTCTCCAATCTGGAGAATGCTGCGCTGACTGCTCGTGTGCTCCTGCCAATGATATCAATATCGTCGGCATATGCGAGCAGCATGACACTTTTGTTGAGGATAGTGCCGCTTTGACGGAGTTCGGCAGCTCGAACTATTTTCTCCATCAATAAATTAAAAAAGTCGCACGATAGGGAGTCACCCTGCCTGAAACCTCGCTCGTTATGAAATGGCTCGGAGAGGTCTTTTCCTATTCTTGCAGGGTCATCCTGCAAAGCCTTATAAGTTTCGCAGGTATACCGAACTCAGACATTGCGGCGTATAATCGTTCCCTTATGGGAGTGTCGAAGGCGGCTTTATAGTCGACTAATAGGTGGTAGGTGTCGATCTGTTTTTCAAGGATCTTTTCCTGGATTAGGGGCAATGTGAAAATCTGGTCTATGGTGGATTTTCCAGGTCTGAAGCCGCACTGATAAGGTGCAATCAGTCTATTGACGATGGGCTTCAGTCTTTCACATAATACGCTCGAAAGAACCTTGTATGCGATATTGAGTAGGCTGATCCCACTTTAGTTGGCGCAGATAGTGGAATCCCCTTTCTTAAGGATTGGGCAGAGTACACTGAGGTTCCAGTCACTTGGCATGCTTTCATCCGACCATATTCTGCTTACGAGCTCGTGCATGCTCTCTATTAGTTCTTCGCCTCCGGTCTTAAACAATTCAGCAGGCAGGCCATCAGCACCTGCGGCTTTGTTGTTTTTCAGCCGAGCAATGGCTGTTCTGACCTCGTCATGGTCGGGTGGCGGAATCTCAACGTCGTCATCAAGTACTGGGGTTGCCGGGTTTACTTCTCTATCGGTGGAATTGCGGTCATCATCACCGGTCAGCAGTTTAGAGAAGTGTTCAGTCCATATCTTCAGTGTGCTATGGATATCTGTGACTAGATTCCCGTTTTCATATTTACAAGAAGAGGCTCTGGATTTTGAACCTCCGGCTAGGCATCTTATTTTCTCGAAGAATTTACGAGCCTCATTCCTGTCCCCATGCATCTCAATCTCCTCACACTGAAATCTTTCTGCCTCGCTTTTTTTACGCCTGAAAAGACGTCTCTCTTCCCTCCTCTTCTCTTTGTATCGCTCCTACGCAGCTCGCGTAGCTACTGACTGCAGGGTGGATTTGTACGCAGCGTCTTTCTCTGCAGTGGCCGCGCGACACTCTTGGTCATACCACTGATTCCTCAGGGGGCGTTGGAATCCAAGCACCTCTTCGGCAGCCGTATGCATAGAGCAGGAGACATGGTTCCACTGCGCGCTTATATCATCGAGAGGAGGAGTGCTTTGTCTAAGCAGGTGTGAGAGTCGAGTGGAAAAGGCTTGCGTTGTCTGTTGTGATTGCAGCTTTCCGACGTCTAGCTTTCTCTGCGTTTGGTTCCGTACGTTCTTCGCAGCGCTTAAGCGTGTGCGTGCGGACCTTGTCTGCTACAAGGTAATGATCCGAGTCCATATTGGCACCTCGGATAGTGCGTACGTCCATCACGCTCGAAGCGAGCCTTCCGTCAATCACAACGTGATCAATTTGGTTTCGCGTTTTTTGATCGGGCGACAACCATGTGGCCTTGTGGATATCGAAATGTTCGAATCTAGTGCTACTAACTACCATGTTTCGTGCTGCGGCGAAGTCACTTAGCCTCGTTCCGTTTTTCGGAAGTGTTGGCATGGAGGCTAAATTTTCCGATTGTTGGACAATAGACGGCTTCTCTGTCCACCTTAGCGGTAAAATCGCCTATCACGATTTTGATATTGTGGCGGGGGCAGCGCTCGTATGCGTTGCCTAGGCGCTCGTAGAAGCGCTCTTTTGTCTCATCATCTTTCTCGTTCGTCGGAGCGTGTGCACAAATTAGGCTAATGTTGAAATATTTTGCCTTGATGCAAATTGTTGCCAGTCTTTCGTCCACGGGCGTTGAATTCAGATTTTTGTCAGATATTACAAATGTAATGGGCTAGTGGTCTGTGTAAATGTGGATATTTTGAATACCGTAAAGGTAATGTCGAAGTGTTTGAAGAGATTATACTATTGCAAGAAGTTCACGCTCATTAGTAGCAAAATTTTCTTCAGCTTTCGACAACGTTCTCGAGACCATTGTAATAGGTTTACCATTTTGAGATAGTACTGCTCCTATAGCTACAGACGAAACGTCCGTTGTGAGCTTAAAAGGTTTTTCATAATCAGGGTATATATGTAAAACGTCTTCCGAGGCCAATATATTTTTTAATTTCTCGAATGCTAATAACGCGTCAGAGTCAAGTTTAATTTTTATGTTTTTTGAATTTTTGGTACATATGTGACCATTGTCACCACGTAAATATTTAGTTAGAGGTTTTGCAATAATGGAATAATCCTTAATAAATCTACGATAATAGCCAGATAGTAATAGAAATGATCGTAGTGCTCTTAACGATTCGGGTTCTTTGTAATTCAGTATGTCATTCTCTTTACTTGGACATGTTTTTATTCCATTACGTGAAATCACACATTCCCGCCACCTCCATTTTTTTTATAAATTCTATGCACATGTGTAAAATGTGCTTGTTCGTTAGGGGATGATATCATCCATATGAGGCATTCTTTTTCAAATCGAACGGATTTCATCAAAAATATTCATTGCACTTTGGATTTGCTTCAATTTTTTTTATGGATTTCTTATTGAAAATAAGCCCACCCATATTTTTTTTTTTGCTTTTTGTCAATAGGTTTGAAAATACAGGGTGTTTAATAAATGAAAATATGACGCATGGACCTTTTTTAAAAATTATATAACTTTGCATCTGTGCATCGTATAGCGTCAAGTTTGGTCTCATTTTGAAGGTTATATAATTTTCTTTATTGCCCTGTACAAATTTAATATATTTTTAATTATCATGTAACTTTTATAAGCAATTAAATTGTTTAAGGACATTTTACTAAATGAAAGGTATTTTATTTTTTGTTTAATTAAGACTATAATTTTCCTCGTTAAATTATATACAAAGAACATTCTTTTGTTGGGTGGTCATTTGTGCACATCTATATGAAAACAAAAAAGTTCAAACGACTGTGCGCATAAGCTGCTTTTTTATGTGTTTTGGCTATAGCATCGTATTGATTTGTCAGTAAAATTTTATATAAACCATAGAAAATATGTATGTTATCCACCCAGTTTATTCGGTTCTCTACACCACTAAGTCGGTTCTTATATCCAAAACTAAAAAATTATATATAAACATGACAATACTTCCCAATATCTTTACTTAGGATATCATCGATGGCTCTTTGAAAAATGCTAGGCTCATTTTTCAGGCCAAATGGCATTCTACAAAATTCATATTTACCATTGTTACATTAAACATTAAATGCTGTTTTCTTTCTGTTCTTCTCTACCAATTCTACTTGGTGAAATCCTGCCTTTTAATCAATTGTTGTGAAATATTTTGAATTTCCTAAGTTTGCTAAAATTACAGAGGTATCGGGAATAGGATACCTATCCGAGATTGTGACATCAATAATTTTTTTAAAATCGATTACCATTCTAAGTTTCTGTTATCGGTTCTCGTCCAAAACCGTTTTGTTGACTACATGAATTGGCAAATTATACGGTGAACATGATGGTCGCATAATTCCGTCTTTTAACAAAGACTTTATTTCAATATTTATAAATTCTACTGCAGATATGCCTGTACCTGTGTGTTATATGGTAAAGCCCTGTCTGGTTCTGCCAGCCTTTCTGTTCGCGCCCGTGGATGAAAGGCTGGCAACAATCCGCATCAAGGCTAAATATTTCCATATCAGCCTAATTTGTGCACACGCTCCGACGAACGAGATGACGAGACAAAAGAGCGCTTCTACGAGCGCCTAGACAATGCATGCGAGCGCTGCCCCGCCATGATATCAAAATCGTGCTAAGTGATTTTAACGCCAAGGTGTGCAGAGAAGCCATCTATTGTCCAACAATCGGAAAATTTAGCCTCCATGCCAACACTTCCGATAACGGAACGAGGCTAATTGACTTCGCCGCAGCACGAAACATGGTTGTTAGTAGCACTAGATTTTAACATTTCGATATCCACAATGACACATGGTTGTCGCCCGATCAAAAAACTCGAAACCAAATTGATCATGTTGTGATTGACGGAAGGCACGCTTCGAGCGTGATGGACGTACGCACTATCCGAGGTGCCAATATGGACTCGGATCATTACTTTGTAGCAGCCAAGGTCCGCACGCGCTTAAGCGCTGCGAAGAACGTACGGAACCAAACGCAGAGAAAACTAGACGTCGGAAAGCTGCAATCACAACAGACAACGCAAGCCTTTTCCACTCGACTCTCACACCTGCTTAGCCAAAACACTCCTCCTCTCGATGATATAAGCACGCAGTGGAACCATATCTCCTGCTCTATGTGTGCGGATGCCGAAGAGGTGCTTGGTTCCAACGCCCCCTGAGGAATCAGTGGTATGACCAAGAGTGTCGCGCGGCCACTGCAGAGAAAGACGCTGCGTACAAATCCACCCTGCAGTCAGTAGCTACGCGAGCTGCGAAGGAGCGATACAAAGAGAAGAGGAGGGAAGAGAGACGTCTTCTCAGGCGTAAAAAAAGAGAGGCAGAAAGATTTGATTGTGAGGAGATTGAGATGCATGGGGAAAGGAATGAGGCTCGAAAATTCTTCGAGAAAATAAGACGCCTAGCCGGAGGTTCAAAATCCGGAGCCTCTTCTTGTAAAGATGAAAAAGGGAATCTAGGCACAGATATCCAGAGCACACTGAAGATATGGAGGGATCACTTCTCTAAACTGCTGACCGGTGATGATGACCGCAATTCCACCGATAGAGAGGCGAAGAACTAATAGAGAGCATGCACGAGCTCGTAAGCAGAATATGGTCGGATGAAAGCATGCCAATAGACTGGAACCTCAGTGTACTCTGCCCAATCCTTAAGAAAGGGGATTCCACTATCTGCGCCAACTAAAGTGGGATCAACCTACTCAATATCGCATACAAGGTTCTATCGAGCGTATTATGTGAAAGACTGAAGCCCATCGTCAATAGACTGATTGCACCTTATCAGTGCGGCTTCAGACCTGGAAAATCCACCATAGACCAGATTTTCACATTGCGCCTAATCCAGGAAAAGACCCTGGAAAAACAAATCGACACCTACCACCTATTAGTCGACTATAAAGCCGCCTTCGACACTCCGATAAGGGAACGATTATACGCCGCAATGTCTGAGTTCGGTATACCTGCGAAACTTATAAGGCTTTGCAGGATAATCCTTCAAGAATAGGAAAAGACCTCTCCGAGCCATTTCATACCGAACGAGGTTTCAGACAGGGTGACTCCCTATCATGCGACTTTTTTAATTTATTGATGGAGAAAATAGTTCGAGCTGCCGAACTCCGTCAAAGCGGCACTATCCTCAACAAAAGTGTCATGCTGCTCGCATATGCCGATGATATTGATATCATTGGCAGGAGCCCACGAGCAGTCAGCGCAGCATTCTCCAGATTTTAGAAAGAGTCGCGTCGAATGGGTCTAGCGGTGAACGAGGACAAGACGAAGTTCCTTGTGTCAACAAGCAAAAAAGAGTCCGTGCGTCTTGGACAAAAAGCTGATTTTGACACCCACAAGTTCGACATTGTGAAGGACTTCGTCTATCTGGGATCCAGCGTAAACAGCAACAACGACGTCAGCCTGGAGATCAAACGGAGAATAACTCTTACCAACAGGTGCTTCTTTGGGCTCATTAGGCAATTGAGAAACTGAGCCCTATCTCGCCGTACAAAATTAACGCTCTACAAGTCACTCATCATGCCCGTCCTACTTTATGGTGCAGAAACACTGACGCTTGCCTTCACCGATGAGAGAGTACTGGGAGCGTTCGAGAGAAATATTCTCCGTAAAATCTTTGCACAGAATCCTGGTCAATTATTATTGAGTTAACCTGCTGGCAAGAAAAATATTCAAGTTGTGTTTTACCATTTTTGTAGTACAAAGTATCATTTTAAATGTCAATTTTAGCATCAATTTCCTTAAGAAGGTCGTAGCCAATAATGGCGTCAAATGACTTAAGGGCTGGGAGTAAAAATAATGTTGAAGTAATATCCAAAATGTTAATTCTACATTTTTCTTTTATAAGGTTGGTTCCATTCACTGATTTTACATTAAAGTATTTTTCGATTGGAATTATTCCTGTCATAAAATCTAAATCCCTAATATAATTCTTTGAAGTTCCTGTGTCTATTAAAATTTTCAGCACCTGACCACTTTCTGAAGTTTTTATTATAAATGGCAGGAGCGACTTTACTCTAAAAAATTAATCTCATCTTCGAAATGTTCTCAAAAGATGTGGCATCAGTATTAACTAGATCATCTGTTTCTTCAAATTCAATTAGGTCCTCCTCTCTAGACATTAAATTTATTCTTTGGATTTTGTGAAGTGGCGATTGAGCTGAGTTTGTATTATTAATCTCACGTTTTGCTATTGCGTTATTATTTGGATATTATTGATTAGTGAATGTTAAGTTTTGATTATTTAAAACGTTTTGTGTTGGACGTCTAAAATAGGATGTTCCACGATCAACATCCATGCGACGTGTTTGATTCGATTCCAGTT